>VKKT01006516.1:16366-27758 GCA_008038995.1 Haliotis laevigata | reverse complement strand
ATCCCGTTAGTCGCCTCTTACGACAAACATGGGTTACTGAAGGTTCATTCTAACCCGGACCTACATGGGTGGTATGTTCGGAAGGCTCATACAAGGCGCAGCTTTGACTATGTGTCCCAGTTCACCCAGCTGCAAATGGGTACCTTGTGAGGATGAGACTGTGTGATAACTCGTTGCGCCTAACAGGCTGCATGAGTTGAATACTCCCCAGGGAGTTGAGTTGGTTGAAAGAATGCCAGAAAAAGAAACCCGTTGATCAAGGGAACACTCCAGCACCTTGAACATGTACTAATTGCGTGGATACGTGCGCTATATAAATATCCTATAATAACATACATATTGTCAATTGAGGCCCTTCATCGATGCTGGATCCGGTGATTGAGGTTCGAATCTCTGATATTTCCACTTATGATCCTTATATAATTGTACGTTAAGTGCCAACTGGGTTTCACCAATGACATGTGTCATATGTGAGCTTCACCCAAGTGCTGTGGTATATCATTTGACTGATATTCACTCATAGTTCTAAATTCCTGGGAATATTTTTCTTTTTTCTTCTAACGTAGCGGGCACATAACACACAACTGCATCAGGTCAGCCCATAGACGTTTTTGTTAGACTACCAAGCTGTTAGCGGGACTGACGATTCATAGGGCGTCCGATGACACACAATCAGGTCACGAATAACATCCAGCCGGTCGTCCCTGGTGAATGATAAAGGTTGCTTGTGGCCTTTGCAACCACTCGCCAAGATCATTGTGAATATTTAACTTGGCTGCATCCACCTACTTTCATAACCGGAACTACTTGGGTGGCTTTGCGGCTTAATCTGCTTTTAACCAATACATCAATGCCTCGTTCCATCAAGAGAGTTTAGCCTCAAAACGTCAATAGTTCACAAGATCTTCTCTTCTGGCCGATCTAAGTGAGTGAGTGAGTTGGGTCTGACGCAGCTTTTTAGCAATATTCCAGCAATATCACGGCAGGGGGGAACAGAAATGGCCTTCACACATTGTACCCATGTGGGGAATCGAACCCGGGTCTTTGGCGTGACGAGCGAACGATTTAACCACTAGGCTACCCCACCGCCCCTGGCTGATCTAAAAATCAGGCAACGATATGATTCGCTCAAAATTCGGGCACAGGTTTGGACAGTCAAAAACCGTTGGGTGGAAGTTGAAGGGACCTGTATAAATACTGCTAGTCAGCCGTAGGATGATGGTTAAGAAACGCATACGCAGGGACCATCCTTTTAGTCCGAAAATTCTTTTCCAGAGGAACTGACCTCTCTCACGCTCTCTCCTTCTCTCTCTCGCACTCTCTCTCTCCTGACGCACTCGCTCTCTCTCTCCTGAAGCCTTCATCACGTTTAAAACCTGTCTTACCTCATCCAGCTTGGCCTGCGTGTTGAAGGTTGCAGTAGCCGCTTTAATCATCGATGTGAAGGTGCCGACGCTGGCGCTGTAGCTGTCGAGAGAACATTATAGGGTTAGCTAAATAATGCAGTTTGCTTGAACTGTTCCATGTATTTACCATGAGGTCAAGGTTAACGTAGAGCCTCGTTTCCGCCAGACGTATCCAGCAGAATAATGGGGTCATTGGATTCATGTGGAGTGAATGGAGATAACTTTACGCCGCTTTACGTAATATTCAAGGGATATCCTAGCAAGGAGCAAACGTTAATGGCCTTCACCAATGATTAAGATGGAGGTTCGAACCGGTTGTCGACGTGGTAGCGAGTGATTCACTCACTGGGTAAATACAACGCACATATATCAATTGACAATTGGCAGACATTGTCATTGTGTGCGTGGACGAATAAGAGTGGTTGTTTCTATATCAAGAAATGCAAATGACTAATAGTTGACCGATTATTTTCTAATCAAGAAACTTCCACATACAAAAAGGAAATATACCATAACGTGAAATAACATGATAAGATAAAACATCTCTCTCTCTCTTATAAGCTTATAATGATCTGCGCAAAGGTTAATTAAATAGTGTCAGCTGTATTCCTGATATCTCAGTCAAATGTCAGGACCATTATTCCCCAGGACCTTGGGCAGATGCACGAGTGACGTTCCTTTGTATGGACGGATCTGCTGACGTAATTCAGACAGGTGATGGGAAGAAGAGCTTCCTTGTACGTCTTGATGCACGGGATGAAATTAAATTCGTGGACTTTCACAAATGAAGTAAATCTTAACCATGTACGTTGAGGGATGTATTGATGAAATCTTCTACTATCTACTGTCACATCTGTTGTGTTGTGACCTGACAAGTAGCCATGCATGACGCAGTATCAACGAAGTTAATCAAGTGTTATTAATATTTATGAGAAATAAACATGTGATTATGTATGTCTCTCTCTCTCTCTCTCTCTCTCTCTCTCTCCACTGCCTCAAACTGTTGTATTCAATATTCGCCAATGTGAAGCACACCTCCTAAGGAAATTAAGAACACAGAACACTCACTCCCTCCTCTCTCTCCACGTTACACTAACACCACCATGAACTACAGGTTCCTTAGATCTCCAGTACGTAAGTCTGAAGCCTATGTGAAACCACACACACACACACACACCTAACCTAAGAAGAAGATGAGGAAGAAGAGGAAAAAGATTTTATTTCTGTCTCACTCGTTGCAAACATAAATATACATATGCATTAAAATATATACAAAATAACTACGACCAATGACTTAGTCATTTATGACATGTGAAACATGTCAAATACATATGCAAACACAAATCCATATGAGTGTATTTTAAAATTTCTTACAAATGGATAAAAATTCTGTAGATAAATGATGCTTCTTCGTGCCTCAGTGTGTGTCAGACAGGTCGAAGTGAAAGTCAAAAGTGGTTTATTTTTGTACTTCGAGGAAATAAAAATCGGCGAAGCATGAACGAGTAAACACATCTTCAAACGCCACTCAAACGGACTACGAGAGACATTAAAATCATGAATAATGGGTGGTCAAAAAATTGAAAAAGACATAGTCATGTTGTTAAGTTCACACTGAGCTATTAGTGTTCATATGCGTACGACCACGCGTAACTTCCTTACAATCTGTAGTGAAAACACACGTATCAACCCGCTGATAAGACCGATATTCAACAGAAACGCTTTCTTCTTGTTGGCAAACTAAATTAAACATTAAAACCTCTCTCACTGTGGAGTCTTTGAAGGCCATTTAGAAGTGATATATATAAAAGCAGGAATTGTATGGATGTCAACTTCTCTATAGTGCAGGGTCACGACGTTTCGAAATATATTTTTACTCCTTCATCAGGTGAATGATGAAATAAGTAACTGATGCAAAACGAGCTAATTTTAAATGTGCAGAACTTCTGCGCTTCTACACGGCAGACGCAATTCAAACTTGACTTATTTCTTTTTATGCTTCAACAATATCAGCATAGCTGCTCTTCTCGTCCGTAACTTGATTGCATGAAGTTACGTAGAGTACATGTGTACTTCTGTAGAGGGACAAATATATACTATCAGATTTGTAAACAGAGGGTGGTAACCAAACAACAGTTGGTGTGTGTATTATAGTGTTCGCTCATCCAGTGAAATAATGTTCCCTTATTTCGTTCATTAATCAAAACAGGTTATTATCTTGCGTTGACGTTGTACATTATAATGCCTCACAGAAACAAAACAAAACGTTTGTCGTACATAGTATATTCACATTTAAAAGTCATTGTCAGAGATGTCTGTCATTCTCAAGAGATTTGTTAGATATTGGGCCACTTTACTTCAGTAATTCAACTAAAGGTTTTAATAACTCCTCCACATAAACATTTTCCATAGAGCAATATTTCGTTTTAGGTTTTGTTTTTGAGTTTATGTTGAAATGTACTTGAGTTAGTGAGTGAGTCAGTTTAGTTTTACGCCACTTTCAGCAATATTCCAGCTATATCACGGCACTGGACACCAGACATGGGCTTATCACATTGTACCCATGTGGGGAATCGAACCCGGATCTTCAGCGTGAGAACGAACGCTTTAACCATAACGCTACCCAGCCGTCATTTCTTGTCAAAAAAGTCTGTCAGCAAGTAGCCCGGTTATATGGCGTGAGTGACACGGCGAGAAGCGGCTGCTTACACTGACGTCCGCGCCTTTCACGTATTTCCCAATTTCTGTGACTTACACCCAGCCAGAATACCCTTATAAGGAGGTATACCTCTCTGAGCCCCGACATAAGGTCAAAGAGAAAGAGCCACTGTTCACCTGGAAAGAACAGGTTACGTATAGGTAGGTTTGGGCCGATGTTCGTGAAGCCTAGCATTAAGCTACTTGTATGCTTATGTTACACCTAGAACCGCTGGGCCTGTCAGTTGTATAATATTAGTGTTGTAAACATATTGCCTGTTGTTCGACAGATAATCCGTCCTGTGGGAGTTCAACGTGGGATTGTTCACGTAAGACAAATACGCTACTTGTACTGTGGTGGTAAGGTAGGATAAATCATTAAGTAACTAAGATATCTAAGAGACATGGTCATTTTTCATTCCCAGTCAAATCAACCTTTACTGGCTGTGTAATCTGATATCAGAAAAGAATTCTGAAATGGGGGGTAGCCTGTGTTCGATTCCCAACATGGGTACAATGTGTGGAGACCATTTCTGGTGTCCTCTGCCGTGATATTGCTGATATTACTAAAAGCGGCGTAAAACCCACAACCTCCTCACTTACTCACTTAGTGGTGCTACAAGTTACACGGCACCAAACCAGAATCCGTAGTTTAACAAGCACCTAACGTGAGGAGCCCTCTGTGCAGCCTGAATCATCTGACAGCTGTGATTGGATGATGTTTGGTAAGATTTTTATTGTTTTCCCAATGTCACTCCATCCAGTAATTAAAACTAACCACATTTTTTAATATTCAGTGCTGTCTTTTTTTACACGATGACTTATACTGAATGTGACCAAAGTATTTTCAAGCAGTTGACATTTTGTGCGGGACTAAGGTTGTCTGTTTAGCTTCCTGCTCTCGGAAAAGGAGCTGACTTAGGTAGTGCTTTTATATTTCTTTTGCTTCTTTAAGGCCAGACTATGCACACATGTACACGTAATAGCTATTGATGGCTTAGTTATGTTGTTTTTATATATAATACCATAGATGTCAATGGTAAAATATTTGTTTATTTGTAGCCTAAATAATATTATTTATACACACCCCCACCCGCTTGCAGTCGGGTGTGTTACATTCCTATGCTCAGGTCCTCCAGCTATTCACACCGTTTTGAATAATTCAACGTTCAACGTTCTTTCGTATGCGGCGTAATCGTAATTTGAATACTCCAACGCCCAACCCACACAGGTGCTGTCCTCCACGAGCCCTCTCTTTCTCCATTGATACAATATGCTAAAGAGCTGGCATTGAGAAGAGACCCATTCACCAGAATTTCTCTTACACAACTATCTTACTGCACAGGTGGGCATGACTCAGACAGGTGTGTAATGTATACAAGATGGAGTTTTTCATCTGTGAGTGAGTGAGTATTGTTTTACGCCGCTTTTCGGCTACCCTAAACAATTCAAAACTGCTACCCGAGTTAATGTGGGAGGAACTCGGAGCGAAAGTCACAAACTGTTACCACAACGAGGTATATATCCGGTATATCGGGGGTCTGGAATAGTGGGGGTTTACTGTACATACTTACTCAGTTCGAAGGGTATCGTATTTCTCCCTGATGAAGTCCCACACGAACGGCTGGGCGAAGGCGTTGATCCCAGGAGCTGTCGCAATGACGCCGGGGCCATCTTGTTTAGGGATCTCACTCGGTGTTATAGCTCGCTCCAGCAGCCTGAAACACGTGTCTCTCATTAGTGTTTGCTTGTTTGTGTTGCTGATTTTGTGTTCGTTTGTTTGTGTTGTTGATTTTGTGTTTGTTTGTTTGTTTGTGTTGCTGATTTTGTATTTGTGTTTTTGATTTTGTGTTTGTTTGTGTTCTTGTTGATTTTGTGTTTGTTTCTTTATTTGTGTTGTTGATGCTTTTTGTGTTGTTGATTTTGCGTTTGTTTGTTTATGTTGTTGATATTTTGTTTGTTTGTGTTGTTGATTTTGTGTTTGTTTGTGTTGTTGATTTGTGTATGTTTGTTTGTTTTTTGTGTTGTTGATTTTGTGTTTGTTTCTTTGTGTTGTTGATTTTGTGTTTGTTTGTGTTTGTGTTGTTGTTTTATGTTTGTTTATTTGTTTGTCTGTTTGTTGCTTAACGTCCGCCTTGGGAACTACAACCTTGCTATAATCAGCCTTGCCCGACTGTGATATCTGCTCCACCGAAAGCGCTCTTTAATCAGCAGCAGCAGTATCGTCGTCATCAAACTCTATGCATTGCTTCAGTGTGTGGCAATTGTTAGGCTCAAGTTTGCAAAAATGTTTTAAATAGGCTTTAAATAACGTCACTTAGAGCCAACAACAGACCAATCTCCACCCCTCAACCCATCACAGCAACGCCAGTGTGTACAAGCCCATGAGGGTCCGCGCTGAAACATGTACAGATCTCTTACATCTCAATGATGAAGGCTTCCTGAGAACAAGCTAACGCTCTCAGCATGTCGCTCTTGGTGGACAACGACGTCTCCGCTTGGTAGCTGTCGTAGAGGTGGTACCAGTCGTCGGCCACGCCCTCCGATATACCCGTGCACAGGACCGTCAATAACAGCTCTGGGTTGATTCTGACAACATACAGATACTAAAGTATTGACTTTAAGAAATGACATGTGACGTGAATGAGTGAGTGAATAAAGTTTTACGCCGCTTTTAGCAATATTCCAGCAATATCAAGGCGGGTTACACCAGAAATGGGTTTCACACATTGTACCCATGTGGGGAATCGAACGCGGATCCTTGGCATGACGAGCGAACGCTTTAACCACCAGGCTACCCTACCGCCCCGTTTATCTGATCGCTTTCATTCCAGTACTGAAGAGGCAAGCGAGGATGGCACGAGTCGCATATTACGATATGTTTGTTTTGCTTGTTGTTTAACGCTGCACACAGCAATATTCCAGCCACACGGCCCCGCACTGTGAATAATCGAGTCTGGACCAGACAATCCAGTGACTGACATCATGAGCATCGATCTACGCAAATGGGGATACGATGGCATGTGTCAACTGAGACAGCAAGCCTGACCACCCGATCCCGTCAGTCGCCTCTTACGACAAGCATGGGTTACTGAAGACGATTTTAGATGTCGGAATCACTGGATCTTGCCCATTATCCCTCTCACATCTTGTTTGTTTGTTTGTTTGCTGTTAAACATGTATTCTAACGTGGCTCTTCACTCCTATGCAGTAACGTAACAGTACATTTTAGATGTCAGAATCATTGGATCTTGCCCAATATCACACTCACTTCTTGTTACCTGTGAAGGTCCGTCTTAGAATGAACCTTTAGTAACCCATGCTTGTCGTAAGAGGCGACTAACAGGATCGGGTGGTCATGTTCGCTGACATTTTTTTTTATTTTTTTTAAAATATTTTTATTCATTTCAGATAGGTATAAGGTTCGCTGGTTTACACATGTCATCGGCTCCCAATTGCGCAGATGGATGCTCATGCTGCTGATCACTGGATTGTCTGGTCCAGACTCGATTATTTACAGATCGCCGCCATAAAGCTGGAATATTGCTGAGTGCGGCGTAAAACTAAACTCACTCACTTACATCTTGTTTGAAATGACTTCATGCGACACTCCCGAGTACGGAGAGCGTTGTCATATGTTGCAACCGACGCAAACATGTTTTGAAACTGAAACCTGCTGTAGAGTGGCGCCGTCACTACGTACCCTAATCCTCCTACAGTACATTTGCATTTGTATATCCCTTTCACAACGTGTCAAGGTTACGTGACAATGACAATGTAGCTGAATGTATATGGTTGAGCAATTATCTATTGAGCACTAGTATACCCCACTTGGTGACCTGTTTCTTCTCAAGTCAGAATGACATGTCAACGGTGAGGCGAATAATGGCTGCACGTAGTACAGTCAACCAACAGTGAGATAACAATCAAACTTTCAAATCCTCAGGTATATTTCTTATCAAAGTCGTCATAAACCCACACAACCAACTAGTGTCAACATAGAAATAATAGCACTAAAGCAAAACATAAAAACAAACAAAACAAATAGCAACCACACCACCCATAGTACATCCCCTCTACAACTTCTGACACATTTCCAAATTCAGAATTCGTACATATTTAATCATGCAACCCTGGCTCCCGCCTCTCTCGATCTAACACTTACTGGTGTGGACCTGTGTGCAAAATACGCATTGTGTCGGAAAGGGCGCGCGTTAAATATCATCGTCGTCGTCGTCGTCAAAATCATCGTTGTCGTCGTTGTCATCATCAGCGTCGTCGTCATCACCATCATCAAAATCATCGTTGTCGTCGTCGTCATCATCATCATCATCGTTGGGATTGGAAGCGACCTACGCACATACTTCGAGACTTCGAGATAACTTTAAGTGCGACACATCACAATTCGACACAAAGGCGTTTGACTGTCGTTCGATTTTATGCTTGGGCTTGTTACGTCTCTGTTTCACCTTTTTTATCTCAAGAATATCGAACAAAAAAATCAGGCTATCCAATATGTCCTAAATACCAAAATATGAACAATGAACACTCCCTAGATTTTGGCTGTAATCGAATTTGAGCAATTTCTAATCAATCACTCAGCATGTCCCACTTACAGAATATCACAAAAACGGTCCCTGGATTAACGCAATGTCATCTCGCACGGTCAAATTTCAAAAGTAGTCAGTCCGGGTAGTCTGGTAGATATTTTTACCCCGAGAGTAAATATTTCATAAGATCAGACAGGTTCTCTTGTCGTCACTTTGAGGTGTTTAAGGTATTATGATAATTATGTTAAACTACGTACGATTGGACAGTTCATGTTATGATAACCAATCATCACACATGTACTTTCAGTTTACCTTACCTGCATTGCCTGTTAGTGCTATGTAGTTCATTGCGATGCCTACAAACAGTAAATGGAGCTTGCGCGAGTTGGAAATGACTGTCACAGTTTTTAATTGTTGAAAACCGGACAGGCAAGTTTGTATCCGGACTGGTAATTTTTAAGTTACCAGTCCGGCTGTCTGGCTTGGAGTTTTGGGAGTTTTAAACACTGCAATAAGTCAGGTGAAGATCACCAACACATGGTCAACGATACAAGGACACATAACACAAGATCAATGTTTACAGGGAGCCTGCGACAGACATCGAGAGTGAGTGAGTGAGTTGGGCTTTACGCCGCATTTAGCAATATTCCAGTAATATCATGGCGGGGGACAACACAAATGGACTTCGCACAATGTACCCATGTGGGGAATCGAATTTCGGCGTGACGAGCCAACGTTTTAACGACAAGGCTATAACACCGCCCCGATAGACTGAGAACTGAGGTCCCGTTATGTTTTGGGGGAACAGAGGAGGGTGTCTCCTTCTTTGTATAGTATCAAAATGAAATTCTATATGTTTACCAGATTTCACACAATGTACAAATACCTACCTGACTGTATTCATGTCACGCTGGTTTACAAACTACTTCAGGGGACCAGAAGGCCTTTACTTAGCCCACGGGATTTGCATAAATGAAGCTCTGAGCGCAGGTCGCACCAGTATGTTTTATTATAATATTTACGGGGCGGTGCGGTAGTCTAGTGGTTAAAGCGTTGGCTCGTCACGCCGAAGACCCGGCTTGGAATCCCCACATGGGTACAATGAGTGAAGCCAATTTCTGGTGTCCCCCGCCGTGATATTGCTGGAATATTGCTAAAAGCGGCGTAAAACCAACCTCAGTCAGTCAGTATAATATCTACTTCCATTCAACACAGGGCGGTTGGGTAACTTAGAAACGGTTCGAATCCCCACATGGGTACAATGTGTGAAGCCCATTTCTGGTGTGCCCACCATGATATTGTTGGAATGTTGCTAATGGCGACGTACAACATACTCACTCACTCACTCGAGTCAACAAGAGGTAGAATGTAAGCGAACCAAATGTCAATGGATTATATTAATTGCAGCCTGCAATATACATGTGTTATACTGTAAATGCGTTTTATTAACCATACGCTTTATCTTTAATTCGTCATATCAAAAGTGAGTGATTGAGTAGTACTCGGCTTTTAGCAATATTCCAGCAACATCATGGCAGGGAACACCAGAAATCGGCTTCACACAATGTACCCATGTTGGGAATCGAACACGTGTCTTCTCCGTGACGAGCGAACGCTTTAACCACTTGGCTACCCCATCGCCAGTCATATCATAAACTGAGATATTCCTGGTGGGCGACGTGAAATTGAAATTAGCGTTTCACTCACAAAAGTAAGTGAGTGAGTGAGTTTGGGTTTTACGCAGCTTTTAGCAATATTCCAGCAATATCACGGCGGGGGACACCAGAAATGGGCTTAACACATTGTACCCATGTGGGGAATCGAACCCGGGTATCGGCGTGACGAGTGAACGCCTTAACCACTAGGATACCCCACCGCCCCCAATCACAAAAGAGATGATCAACGGCGTGAGTAGCTGATCATGTTGATGAGATCAAATAAACGCCAGTTTTGTGGATTGGTGGGCTAGCCTTGCGGTTAAGCGTTTGCTCGTCATGTCAAAGACCAGGGCTCGATTCTCCACATGGGTACTATGTGTGAAGCTAAATTATATTGTGCCACCCCGTGATATTGCTGGAAGATTGCAGAAGGTGGCGTAAAACCTTACTCACTCACTATGCCGGTTTTATCGTTGATACCCACTCTAATACATGGTACTGTATTGAAAGCAGTTACAATAAGTACGATTATTAAACGTTTTCAATTTGACGCGGCCAAGGATCGAACCACCGAACGCCCGCTCTCCATGCAGACACTCTCCGATCTTTTCTTAAGACGTTCGATTAAAAATACGCCCCAAATCGAATGTTATCTGGCATAAAGCCTTCATATAATGGGTGATATATCGAGGGCTGGTTATAGTCGAAATCCGTATCTAAACCTGTCGGTGTTTCTCGCTGTCGTCGACTCACTTGTTATCCTGTGGGTTGTCCTTCCATGCCAGGAACAGATCCCTGGCCTCCTGCAGACAGTCCTGGTTGTAGACATTGCATGCTGCACTGGACACCTCACGCTGGGCAAACCTACAAGGTTAGGTTGTCATATTGAAGACGCTATAGTCTGTATTGGACAACTTACTGGGGAGGAAACCTTGTAAACATGATTTAGTTCCGAGTAGTAAATGTTCCGGTTCGGAATAAATGCCGTGAAATTGAGAATGGATGACACGAATAAAAACTCCGCACATACGGCAAATATTCCATCGAACAGGAACAAATACCGTAGGCCTAACCTATTCCA
>VKKT01006515.1:26532-39121 GCA_008038995.1 Haliotis laevigata | reverse complement strand
TGCTGTTGATCACTGGATTGTCTGGTCCAGACGCAATTATTTACAGACCGCCGCCATATAGCCATATTTTATTATCAGTATTTGGAATCAAAGATTTTCTCAATAATTTATGGGAAACCTGTATCTGGAAGTTAGCGCATACGTTGTACGTATACAAATTCAGAGTGACGAAAACAAGAAGACCAGGGAAATGACTTCAGGGTCCAAATTGTCTTTCCATTTATAAGGTCTCAGTTACTAGCCTTCCTAGATGTTTCCTTTTCTCTAGCTGGTTTGTCAGTTGTAGACTTGAGATCCTATAACGAATACAATGGTCACTAATTATTTGACCCGAAACTTCTTTTATAATAAATTTGAAATATACATCTTTCTTTTACCTGGCTGTATGTATATGTTATTATGATATATTTATCTTTTAACTTTCTTTATATATTTTGACGTATGTATAAATACCCAGCTTTTTAACTGTCAACGTGTTTTTTACGATATTCCTGTCTGACTGTATTTCATATGTCTATGTAACTATTTACTTATGTACTGTACTAAAGGACGAGGAGTACTGATTTGTTTTGCCAGAACTCCAGAAATTTCTGTTGGTCTGAAATCTGAGCAAAATGTTAAGAATCAGCAAGAAGGTTTGAGGCTGATTATATGAACTTATAGTTTCATTGCCGTAGATATTTGGAAAAAAACACACGGAGATGCATCTTCCTTTAAAAACAAGTTGCGTTACACTGAAGCCTTGAACAATGGTCAGTTTGCCAATTTACGAAATACAATTAGTTTTATAGTGGGTGAGTTAGGATTTACACCGCTTTTAGCAATATTCCAGCAATATCACGGCGAGGGACACCAGAAATGGGCTTCACACATTGTACCCATGTGGGGATTCGAAACCGGACTTACGGCGTGATGAGCGAACACTTTACCCACTAGGTTATCCCACCGACCCTATTCATATCATGTTACATTTTACAGTTTACGCTACAGCCCACTTGGTTTTATATAATGACTCCTGAAAAAACTGTTCAACGTTTTAAAAGTAATATGTAACTAGTCTACAATACATCAAGTGTTCCCCCAGATTTGAAACATGACAGTTCTTATGGTTTGGCCTTGATTTTGTAAAATGGCGTCGTAGAACACGCACCTACCTGAGAGTTGTGTAAACGTTGACGACATAAATAATAGTTCGTGGCTTGTGAGATCCGGAATCCTGGACAAATATCCATCACACCAGGCCTCATTGTCACGACACTGTAACACAAAGGACCACGTTCTTGTGCCTCGGGAAATACTGAACACATCCTTAAGTCCTTCAGATTATAGGCTTAGAGACCGCATACCCACAATTGAATATGGTTTATGATTTATCAGATGGAATTATATTTTGAACAGTTTGTAATATAATGTCAAGGTAATTTCTTCAGTGAAACCTTTACGTTGAATGAATCGGAGTTAATTGTTTTCATTCCAAATTGAGTTCTTTATCAGCTTTTATAATTTATAAGTTCCGCCTTTTACAGGTCATCCTTTATGGTTTGCACTTTGTCACTAATACAGTAACTGTTCACTTGCAGTTTTAGGTTTCTTTGTAAGATAAATGCTAATTTATAAGTTGTCTGCTTGTCAGACGCGTTGACTTGTTAACGGCGTCGTCGTCACCATTATCATCGTCGTCGCGGTCGTGGTCATCATCATCATCATCATCATCATCATAATCAGTAAGAGTAGTAGTGTAATCAGTTGATTTTTTTTACGGTTTACCTAATTAGACAGCTGATTAGCTTAGTTTACATTTATTTTTTCTAGTTGCCAGCAAAACTTAGAAATTTCGTATATAGTTAATGTTTTATGATCTTTACCTAGTCTTATTAATGTGCTTGTCTGTGAATGAACTGCCTACTGGCAACGCTAGTTTAAATACGACCCCCATTCCTTCAAACGCCTGTCCATCATTCCTATGACAGACCTATGTGAGAGAAATAGGCCGAGCGTGTCACGATGTGCTAAACATAGTCTCATGCTACATTCATGGACCATCTAAGTCACACTTAACGTTGCTGTTGTGTCTAGGTGCTTTACATATTTCTACATTTAGTATTTTTTATAATTCCCAAAAAGGTGGAACTTAAAATCAAAATATTAATTTGGTGAAAATTGTTGTAAAACATTCTGAAAGTGTTTAAATGAATTCCTTTTGTTCTTTTTTGATAAATGTTCATTGTAGGGTTTTATTGGGATTATGATGTAATATATTGCACATGAATAAATGATTATGTAAAATGAACTGAATTTTTACCTTTTTACGTCAACGAACTAATACTCTCAATTATCAATTATCATAATTAATCCAATTATGATAATCAATAACTGAGAGTAAGTTGATGCTCAAGTACAAATCTGCAAACGTCGTTAACACTGTATAATTACTCATATATGGAAATGGCCTGTGGCACAATGTTATTAATGTAAAATACCATATACATTACGTCTTAAAGTCTCAAATCTAGGTTATCTCTAGGGGCATTCGTGAGGAAATCATTGTAATCTCGGGAGCTGTTTTGACAATAACGCCATAAGTTTAATTGTACTGGAATTGTACAGTTAAACGTTTTAAATTTACACGGGTTCAATTTCGCAAATGACATTCATGCCAAGCAATACCCCGCCTTCTCCACCTGTTTGAGGTACAACCGTCCACTACCCGTCATTCCAAGTCTACTGACATATTATATATTGGGGATTACACTTTCTCAGTAATTTGTATATGTTACATTTAACCACTTTCTAAATGGCATTGTGCATTCATACACAAAAAGTTTTTTGGATTTGTTCTGCAATCGTCAAGGCCTAAGTTATATATATATATATGTTTTCTGAAAAATTATAGTAGTCGTGTAGTCGACATTTCCAAATGTGAAGCCTCAGTGTCAAATGTCCGAGGCAATCCCACATTCTGACTTGTACCATGATGTATCCCCGTGTTGGTAACGTGAGTTATGGTAATGGGAAGGAATTCTTTGCTTACATTGCGTTGATAAGGTGTGATAATGAAGGAATATGATGAGCGGTGAAGAATGGTACCAGACACCAGAATATGTTAATGACTATAATTTGAAATAGGAAAATAGTATCCAATCGTGTAGTGTGAACAGGCTGTGGCATAAGATTTGCCAAACTATTCCGAGTAGTCATTTTAGGTTTCAGTTAAACGGAGTCGATCTGGGATTGAGTTCAGAGGTAACTGTCGACTGCGACCACTGCATGTGTTTTGCCATATGGTCCTACATATTCTTCTGCATTTACTAAAAATCACCACTTTGCAATATATAGATGTTAAAATAACCATTAGTCTGTGGAAACAGACTTCATTGGGCGTAAAGATTGCAAAAGACCCAAATGTTTTCAATAGACTCTAAACAATAATTAGGCTCATAACAACTATTACCTTTCAGCAGCCGCAAAAACACAAAAATGACCAGCTCCTTATCTGAGAACAGGAAGCTGAACACACCAACACCAGTTCCGCCCCAAATGTCCCCATCTTGAAAACCTCTCTGGTCACATTCAACATAAGTCATCATGTTAAACAAAGACAGCACTTAATGTTGGAAAACATGGTCAGTTTTCAGTACAGGATGGAGGTATATTTGGACAAATTGATATCTTACCAAAAAATCAACCAATTACAGCTGTCAGATGTGTCAGTGTGCAGTGAAGGTTCCTTGGAAACCCGATTCCTTAGTTGGTGTAGTTGAACCTAACATACAAACAGTGATGAAAGGTTTATGCTGACGGTCACAGTGGTGAGATAAATTGTTCCGTAAAAGAGTGAGAGTGTCCTGCTCTTAGCATATGTCACGCACATAATTCTATGGTGGTGCTTGAGGTTGTGTGAAAACCCCCATTTTTTGGCCACATCATGTGATACCATCGCTCATAGTGTTGATCATTGATAGGCAACGTGTCGTATTTAGTACTTCCCCAGAATGGACACCATGAATGACTTAAACCAGACCTTTGAGGGTGAAAAGCATAGCTGTGAAGTCAAATGTATGTTTGCGTGAATTTGAAAAAAATTTGCATAAAGATTAACCAGGCCTGTGGTCGTATAAATATATCTATTAGGCCAAATATATGTTTGCGTGAAATTGTAATATAATGTAGATGCTTCGAAGTACAAAGTAAACAACTGTGGAATGTTGACGTATGCGGGTCAACTTCCGGTACATGCGTGTAATGACTTCAGTTGATTCCTGGGAAGAAATAGCTTCCTATTCCTAACTATAAATATCTAATAATGAGTTGATTCTTATTCTGATCAAACGATCAATAAATCCTATTCTCAGTCATTGCATACCATGATTAGGTCCGTTCCTGTAATTTATAAAATGATCTTGAACGTCCTAAGGAATCACTTTCGGCAGATGATCGAAAGGCGTTGATGTAATGATTTTGCTATGAAGCCAGCCGTCTGATGGTTTACTTGGCTCTTTCACAGTGCTTCATGCACTCAAGTATTTTGAATATAGATTGCTTGAGCTTTTCAAAACAAACACTTCTTTTTTTCATTTGCAGGGGGCGGTTGATGCCATGTTCAACTTGCCCGCCAACTTTCCCATGCCACAGGGTTATCCGTGCGATGTTCTGGTACGTAAAACACAATCATTTCACTGGTGACATATATAACTGAATGTACTCTCATATCGTGGTACGTCAAACACAACCATTTCACTGGTAACATATATAACTGAAAGTATACTCTCATATCGTGGTACGTCAAACACAATCATTTCACTGGTGACATATCTAACTGAATGTATGCTCTCATATCGTGGAACGTCAAGCACAATCATTTCACTGGTGATATATCTAACTGAATGTGTATTCTCATATCGTGGTACGTTAAACACAATCATTTCACTTGTGACATATCTAACTGAAAGTATACTCTCATATCGTGGTACGTCAAGCACAATCATTTCACTGGTGACATATCTAACTGAAAGCATACTCTCATATCGTGGTACGTCAAACAGAATCATTTGACTTGTGACATATCTAACTGAATGTATGCTCTCATATCGTGGTACGTCAAACACAATCATTTCACTGGTGATATATCTATCTGAATGTATGCTCTCATATCGTGGTACGTCAAACACAATCATTTCACTGGTGACATATCTAACTGAATGTGTACTCTCATATCGTGGTCAGTCAAACACAATCATTTCACTGGTGACATCTGTCACACAATCATTACCTTGGTAGCCTATATAAATGGGTGACGCTGCACAAAACGATGTTAATGCTAAGGTGATCCAAACTCCTATACCTAAACATAGACTTACGACTGGCGCATATGTTGTTTTGTACAACGGCACCCTATTGAATTCTCATGGCAAGGTACATTAAACACAATCATTGCACTGGTAACATATCTAACTGAATGTATGCTCTCATATCGTGGTACGTCAAACACAATCATTTCACTGGTGATATATCTAACTGAAAGTATAAACTGGCTGTTTACCTAAACACGTCATTATGATATTGTTGTAAAATGGGTGAGATTATGTATGATGAGTGAACAATATTTATTAATCGTATCATGATCGTATTGTCATAAAATATGAGTCTTCTTTCTCTTATCGGACAGGACAAGCAGTGCCCAGGAGACATGGTGTGCCGAATGGTGGCAACCAACTGTTTCAATCCACCCTGTGAAGCTGTAATGGCGTGCATCGGTAAGTCGATATGCTTAGTATTGTTTGTTCCTGCAGAAGCCTTCAGCTGATGCTGAAACAGTATTTACGTCATAAAACCAGGCGAACAGGGCCCTCATCCTACTTCCCACCGATAGCTGTGAGAAAACAAGTTGCCAAAACGAGTAAATAGACGTGCTTTGTGACCACATACTTTCTACAATAAGCATTTGCATAAAGCGTGTTAAAGGTATCGATGGCCTGTTTTCTGGACTTCAGGATCGTGAAGACTTCAACACCTGGAAAGATACGATAAAAAGTAGATAATTGTGCTATTTCGAGTAAAACATGTTTACGAGAAGTAACTTCGACATTTGATTATGCTAGTTTGACAGTAAATGTTGTCCATATTAAGATTTAACATCAAGTGAACAGGGGCGGTGGGGTAGCCTAGTGGTTAAAGCGTTCGCTCGTCACGCCGAAGACCTGGGTTCTATTCCCAACATAGGTACAATGTGTAAAGTCTATTTCTGGTTTCCGCCGCCGTGATAATGCTGGAATATTGTTAAAAGCGGCGTAAATCCATACTCATTCACTCCCCTCTCAAGTGAATGAGTTTTAATGCTAGTTTCTGCACGCATATAGTACTTGGAATATACTCGTTAAACAGTTCCGTATTAATGCTTGAGTACATGTATTACACTGTGTGCTTGCTGTGTTAACCAGACCCTCCCCCGTCGACCCACGCGGCTTGTCAGTCCGGGTTCCCCCTGGTGGCCGCCAACCGGCGGACGGAGATAACCTGCACCCCAGGGGGTATGCAGTGTCCGAAGGAGTCCTCGTGCGCCTTTGACCCCTCCGAAAACCTCGCCGTGTGTTGCTGGAAAGGTATGTTATTTGGCGTGTTTTAATCACTTACTTCACTAAATGTCACAACTGTTGATACAGACCGCCGCCATATAGCTGGAAGTAGCTGAGTGCTGCGTAAAACTAAACTCACTCACTCACTCACAACTGTTGAATAAGACTTAAATCGACAATTCAACCATGAAAACAACTCAACATTGGTTATTATGTTACGAAACAATGGGTATCAATTAATATCATTACATGCAGGATTCGTTTTTATTGTATCAATTGCTCATGTATGTATTGCTCATGCTGTTGATCACTGGAGTGTCTGGTCCAGATTCGATTATTTACAGACCGCCGCCATAAAGCTGGAATATTGCTGAGTGCGGCGTAAAACTAAACTCACTAACTCACGTTGCAAGAAGCTTCTCTCGACAGATATTTGTTATCCCATGTTGCAGTGTACAAACAAGGGCAATGCCCAAAGCCCACGGGTCCGGGGTTCTGTGCTAGGCTGTGTCAGGACGACGGTGCTTGTCCTGGAGACCAGAAATGCTGCAGCAACGGATGTGGAACGCAGTGCATGGATCGCATGTCCCTCGTCCCTGGCAATAAACCTGGCAGCTGCCCCATGATGCCACCTACAATTAATGGCCCCTGTACACAGATGTGCATCGGGGATTTCATGTGTGCAGGTATGATGAAGTGTTGTCCAAGTTCGTGTGGTCGTACCTGTGTCAATACACAACCTGGGTTACCCGGAATGACACCTCAAGGTAATATTCCTCCAGGTCGATCGCAGAACTTCCTTGGACGTCTTCAATCCCTGTTCAATACTAACAATCCGGGAGGAGTAATCCCACCTTCCCAAATGGATTCATTTTTCAGCTCTGTGAATTCTCCCTCTGGTCAGCCATCATGGCAACAACAGCAAAATTCCAACAGAATGCAGACACCGAGTCAACCTGGATCAATGCAACAAAACCAAATGCCAGGGATACCTGGAATGCAATCGGGTTTTGGTCAAGGTATGGCAAATAACCCTCAATCTTCACAGTCAGGGTATTCACCAGCACCTTCACCAGGGTATCCAAACAACATGCAAAAAGGATATCCAGCTGGATTTAAACAGGGTTTTCCAGCATCCCAACAGGGATATCAAACAGGATCTAAACCAGGATATCCAGCA
The DNA here is from genome assembly GCA_008038995.1 of Haliotis laevigata. Taxonomy (NCBI): domain Eukaryota; kingdom Metazoa; phylum Mollusca; class Gastropoda; order Lepetellida; family Haliotidae; genus Haliotis; species Haliotis laevigata. The sequence continues at coordinate 31,369 of VKKT01006515.1, read as the reverse complement.
AGGTCTCAGCCCGGGTTCCCTTCAAGAACTCAGCCCGGGTTCCCTGCAGGATCTCAATCTGGATTCTCTTCAGGATCTCAGTCTGGATTCCCTGCAAATTCTCAGACTGGACCTCCGACTATTGCTCCACAAGGGTTCCAAAGTAGAAGTCCAACAGATTTTCCGTCAGGGACTCAACGAGGTTTTCCAATGCAATCGCAGCCTATGTTCCCACCAGGATCCCAGCCAGGCTATAAAACACCATCTCAAGAAGGATTTCAAAACAGATCCATGTTCTCGCCGATGGGATTCCTCGGCGCTCAGGTAGGAACAAGATCTCAACCGACGTTCCCGTATCCAAACAACTTGCAACAAGGCGTCTTAAGACCGCCTCAGCAGGGATTTACACAGCCACCCCAGAACGTTGTTCAAGGGATTCAGCCTCCTGGTCCTTTTCCAAACACAGGGTCTCAGTCGGGAATACAAACAGCCGCGTCTTCAGGTCTCCAGCAAACAAATCGATTCGCACCCCAAACAGTAAGCAATTCAGGAAATACAAAACTACCCGGAATTACAATCCAACAACCTTCAATACCCAAACCGGCAGAGCCAACATTCTTAATAGACATTCAACCACCTTCCAACCTGGACCAGCAGATTGCACTTCAGACTGCCCTAGAAAGCATCATGGCAAAAAACCGTCAGTCAACTGAACCAAGCCAACCTTCTACAACTGTACAGACAACAGAACAACCAACACAACCACCAATTGAATCATCGACCGAACTACCAACCACTCAAACCACTGAATCAGCGCCAACATCAACAATTACAGCAGATCCCCCACAACCCACAGCTGCAGGTGAATGGTCGCCCCAGACCAGCAGCACAGCTGTTGATATAACAGATACCAGCACGTCTACAGTTGATCCTGCAACGACGTCCACCAGTTCCCAGATCGAGACAACAAGTGAGCCTACCCAAGCAGCAGCATCACAGAACAGTCCACCTCAGGCCAGTTCTGCTGAACCTACTCCAATATCTCAAGTAACTCAGCCAGATGTGCCATCGACAAGCTTAACGTCTATACCACAGGGCGGTGGGTCCCCTAAACCAGGCACTTGCCCTTTAATGTCTGCCGTGGGAACATGTAAGAATACTTGCATGGTCGATACGAACTGTTTGGCCAATTACAAATGTTGCAACATTGGACCATGCACCGTTTGCATGTACCCTGAAATGGTCCCAAAGACATGCAGTTGGGAAAAGAGGATGCTGGGTGGATGTTAGACACCACATGTATAAGGACCGATCTGGTTGACCCTGGTGTCAAGTGAAAGTTTGGGTTTGTTTTTGTTATACAGTCTTATCCAATAACTTGAATATATCACGTATGCACACATAACACGCGTTGATGTAAATGTCCATTGTTGAGGGAATATATGGGCTGTTTCTTTCATTTCGTGCACTGCTATGGGGATCCCATATTCATAGCTACATGCCTTTGCTACTATTAGGACAACTTAGTTTGATGATTCAGAATGGCATAATTCGATATTGGGCCTGTATACTTTCTCGAATGATATCATTAACATTTCCAGAAGATGGTTGTTACTGGAATAACATCCACAACGTTAAGCTAGCCAAATGAAACATTCTGGGGTCAAGGCATTCGTTATAGTCGAGACACTTTACGTGCCGGGGTGACACATGTCACTCAGACATGTCATGCAGGTTTTCATATTCGTGACATTGACTTTTATATATTCATGAGATATGAAGAAGAACTGTATAGTCCGTGATATACAATCTCTGAATGACAATAAAATGTAAATAAATGTTCGTGAGTGACTTTGTGCCATGTTTATGCGAGTGTTCTAGTGACTACCACCTATACCAGGAAACTAGTGGAAAATAACTACAAATGAAAAGTCAAAGGGATATGGTTAACTCAATATATTACAATTTAACACATGAGATATTCAGTCAGAAAATAGGGACACACGGACTGCGTGACAGCTAGCATTACACTGGTGACCCGTGAAGATCCGGATTAGAATTGGTCTTCAGTAACCCGTACTCGGATCGGGTGATCTGGCTCGCTGACTTGGTCGACACATGTCATCGTATCCCAATTGTGTAGATCGATGCTCATGTTGTTAATCACTGGATTGTCCAGTCCAGACTCGATTATTTACAGAGTACCGCCATATAGCTGGAATATTGATGAGTGCGGCATTTAACAACCAACCAACCATTACAGTGGTATGGTATTGTTGTATGGTGTGTGTATCGGATGATGAGAGACTTTTATCCATACATATTTACGCTGGCAGTGGGTTTTATGCTATTGTTGTATGTATTGGATACATATTAGAAAAGAGAAAGTTGAGAGATATTCAACCGTACAGAGTCTGTCCTCAGCATATAAAGAAAGTACTGTGAGTTTACCTCATGGTACAGTCAAGAGCATCGTATTCCAATTGCGTAGTCGATGCTCATGATGTGAATCACCAGATTTTTGTGTTCAGACAGTTTACAGAGAGCCGTCATATAGCTGGGGAATTGCTGAGAGTGGCGTTCACAACAAACAAAGACACTTGTCAGCTGATGCCCTGTTCATGTTCCTGTTTCTGAACTATTCGTGAACAGAGATGGAAAGGGCGTTCATGTCTCATGTTCAAGTACACTCGCAGACGCTGGAATTTCTTCAAATTTCTTCCAGATGACGCCTGAAATACTCCAATGAAACATTATGAAGCTCCCATGGAACATCACAGTTTTGACGAAACATAGCCTGAGTCTTATTTCCGATGTGGTAAATGCGTCATGCAAACAGAAAGCTTAAGTCGCCGAAAACCTCTTGCCCATTATCTATTACCTAAACTTCTCAAATGGTGTAGTTTTTATAAGTGTTCCCGGGTCATTTGGTAAATGGGACAGTTCACTTTTTACAATCCACTGTTTATAGTGTGTCTTACAGGAAGATGATTGAATGGGATGCGTGGCCCAGTGGCGTCATAAACCTCCAACGGAGAAAGTCGACTGCCGATGACGCTCTGCCGTTTTTACTCGCCATTAAATGGGCCTTTCCCTGCTGACCGTCAGCCCTCGACAAGCTCTGGCGTATATACGAGACACTTATACGTGGACATTACTCGGGAAGTTACTGTAATACATCAACGTTCAAGGTGACCTTTGTATTTGGTCTTTGACCCCTATGACCGAAACTCACCAGCGTGGCAGGTTCGTGTGGAGTCTCAACGGTGATCACTCATTCCAAATGTTGTTTAAATCATAAACGATACTAAGTATACCGTTCTGTGTTTAAGGTCTCTGTGTTTGTTTAACACACAGGTTCTAAAACAAAATGACGCACATCGAGACAATTCCAGTGTGACGTAGGCACACGTTTTTAAAGCTATCCTGTCTTTGGGCATTAATCGCTGGTTTTCTTTCAGGATGTTGCGTGTAGTAGTGAGTGAGTGAGTATGGGTTTACGCCGCTTTTAGCAATATTCCAGCAATATCACGGCGGGGGACACCAGAAATAGGCTGCACACATTGTACCCATGTGGGGAATCGAACCCGGGTCTTCGGCGTGACGAGCGAACGTTTTAACCACTAGGCTACCCCACGGCCCCGTTGCGTGTAGTGGGTGCAAGCAGAACCGTAGATAGGTAGATTACTAAATATATAGATTTTGTGAGTGCAAATCAATCTATAAACACACGATTTTGTGTCATTAATTTATTTTACGATTAGATGAACATTATAAATTCTACCAAACATGAATCATAAAGACGACGTGAGCATACAAGGTTATATGTGTTCCATCTAAAAGTCATTAATTCATTCAAGCTTCTTACCTTCAGATATAATATAACCCCAAATAAGGATCCTTTATATAATCTAGGAATGGACACTTTGTAAATACTTACGGTCATTTCTCATTACAAGGATGAAAGCGTGCCTTTGGCACCAATGATGCTTCCATCCAGTTGATGTATTTCTTCACGCATATGAATCGGAATTTTATTTCGTATTCGCCAAATCAAACTACGTAGTTTCAAACAGACAATTCAACTTCAAACAGACAATTCCCTTCTATTTGAATATGGGTCTGAACTAGAAATACATGTACACGAGATCAGTGAAAAGGTTCTATTTGGTTCATGTTTAGATCTCTGACATTTTGCAATTTTTGCTAAACGAAAAGTTCCCGTGACGATTCGGTTATTAGACTTACTCACGCATTACTATTTGATTGGATTCATTAACATATGCATATATTCGGTTCGAATTCGTGTAATGGGCTCTGTTTTTAGCAGACATGCTTTTCTTATGACGACGGAAAGGGTTTTGGCGCTTTTAGTCATGCAACGTGACATAGAGCAAAGGGTGTTTTCGATTTAGCCATGAAGTGTTCATAATTCCTCATTTAAATATATACAATTTTGTTTTGTTTCGAAGTTTTAAGACACGGAACAATATTCGAGCTCTTCCACGGCAACCTGTAAACAATCGATTCAGGGACATACAAACAAGTACGGTCAAACGCCGTTATCTCGAAGATTATCGTGTCGGAGTAAAGGTTTGGTTTTTTGCTTGTTACTTTATTCGTCAGTTTCGGCTGTGTCGAGCCTCGGATAACTCGAAGTATTTGGTTTGCCCATTTAACTTGACAGCGGTGTTTGACTTCACTTGATATCATATCAGTGCCTCCCTCCACACGCGATGTCACAATATCAACCAAGCCACCCGTGAAGGGTCGGGTTAGAATATTGATCTTCAGTAACCCATGCTTGTCGTAAGATGGGACTAACGGGATCGGGTGGTCAGGCTCGCTGACTTGGTTG
>VKKT01006513.1:36012-47451 GCA_008038995.1 Haliotis laevigata | reverse complement strand
CATATTTTAACGTCTTTTGGTATGACGCGGCCGGAGATCGAACCCGCGACCTTCCGCTCTCCAGGCAGACGCTCCAACCACTACACCACGGAGGCGGTCAGTTAGTGGAGAAATCTATCTTCGATGTAACCGCACGCACGCACGCACGCACGCACGCACGCACGCACGCACACACATACACACACACGGCGAGTGTTTTAAGTGAGTCTAAACTTTTGAGGGGCGGTGGGGTAGCCTGGTGGTAGAGCGTTCGCTCGTCACGCCGTAGACCCGGGTTCGATTCCCTACATGGGTACATGTGTGAAACCCATTTCTGGTGTCCCCTGCCGTGATATTCCTGGAATATTGCTAAAAGTGGCGTAAAACCCAACTCTCACTCACTCACTCTAAACTTTTGATGGGAAGTATAGGTCAAACTTGTGAAGACAGCTTTGGCCTCAGGAGTGAAAATGGAACTATTCTCGTGAATTCTAGAGGAGACAGTCTTGGATCCAGTGACAAGCTCTGGCTGCTTGGCCATCATTCTTGGATCCGTAGGTAAAATGGATCTATGGGCGTTATACTTAGAACGTAACTGGTTGTATCCCTGTTGGGACACCAAAGGATTTGTTTCGGACTTTTTGAGTTTGGTGAGGGTAAGATCGACCTGTGGTTTCACCATCTGCCACGGTGGCGAAGACAGAAGTCGGTAAGGTGCTTTGATATTGAGGTCAATTTAACTGCAGTTATGTGTGGTTGAATTTTGATTCCAAGTGGTGGAACCAGGCTTGGCAGATTAGGAAACAGTTTTTCATAGAGAGGGTTGAAAACACAATTGTATGCTGGATTGGACTCATTTGAACGTAATTTAGTGATATATTGCAGTGACAGTTTAATGCGGCATTGTACAAGGGAAGGTTCGTTAGTTTCCGCATATAGACTGTCTACCGGAGAGGTCCCAAAAGCTCCCAGGCAGAGCCTCATACCTTGGTGGTGGATAGAATCTAATTCTTCTGCCTTTGCAGGCTCCACCATAGACAATGGAGCCCTAATCTAGTTTAGAGCGAACCAATGATCTGTACAAGTGAAGGAGGGTAGTTTGATCCCCTCGCCACTCTGTATCTGAAACGACTTTTAGCAAGTCAAATGCCTTCAAGCACTTTGTTTTCAAATATTTTATGTGTGGTAAGAATGTCAAGTGACGGTCGAATTTGAGTCCCAGGAATTTGGCCTCTACTTTAATGGGAGTAACATCTAAAGATAGGTGTTCAATGGTGCCATAAGGTATCAACGACCCTTGTACGAGGAGGCAGCACATTTCGTGTAATCAAGTTCTGTTGGGCTCCAAAAGCATCCAGTCTCACGTAAACATCCAGAATGTAAACCTGCAACGGACACCTATCATCGTGCCACGGCTGTTGGAAATAAAGTTTGTTCTTCCAGTTCTGTTGATCCTGAAACTGTCACCACCACAGTTGGGAACGACGTTCTTTGAAGTCGAGAACGTATCTCGGTTCACCACTAAATGACTTGATCTTCAACACATTACAAACGCTTCCTTCATCATTGGCGTTCCGCAGGTCATCCCTGAGTATGGTGATAGCTAGGAAGTGGTGGCGTCTTACTACAGGGCAGGAGAAACCTGTCTTCCCGTTGTGTGTCGAACGTAGTGTATGTCGCTGTGTAGGTGATCCAAACGCCTGGTACCGATTCCATGTCCCATTGAGCACATCTTGACTGACACCATTGACGTTTGGAACTTGGCGATGTGTTCACCCAGTTTCATGCATACCTATTCATCTGTACAATTTATAGGCCGTCAAATGACTTTTTTGACGTTGAAGGGGCATGGGTTCAGTTGTTGCAACAACTTGAATAAGGATCTTAAGAGGAAGAGGACTGTGAATGATGCCCAGCCTCTCAATAACAGAAGATCCTACAGTAGCTTTATCACCCGGAGGAGAAAAGCAGTGATATGAATTATAATATCTTATCAAAATTAAAGTTTCTTTTAAGCAAAACGCTGATGGTTAATCTTTGATTAATAGTTGAAGATAATTTAATTCCTCGAGAACTTCTCGTTATATAATGCTTTCTGTTGGTCTGTGATCCAGCAAATTGCCGTCTGACATACAACTGTTTGTTTTGAAGAGGTAGATGCAGCAGGCCCGTTTTGGAAAATAATATAGGTCCAGCATACAGTTTGCACATCTGATATCATCAGTGCAGTGAATGCTGCGACAGCAGCGAATTAGAATGTTGTGACAGATTTGGTCCCACGTTGGCACTTAAAACATTGGAGCGGATTTGGTTTATACACACCCATTCCGATGTTGAAATAACTAGCTTGAACTTTGAAGCTTTGAAAAAGTAAATGTTAACAGATACGTGTTTGTCTCTGTCATGATCATTTCTTGTGAATCGTATCACAGATGCCACTTCTTGAGAATTTAGTTCCTGTGTAATTTTCTCTTCTGACATGTCAGACAGTTGGCTCAATCGCGGACGATAACCCTGCATGAAATCAACTATACTCAGCAGCAAATAAAACGTCAATACGAATTCAAAATTAGATAGGTACTGTAATCAAATCATTACTAAGCGGATTAAAAACATGTTTTGTGTAAAGATATGTTTCAAGATATCTTTAAACATCAATGAATAGCACAATTTCAAGACATTACGTGACCGTTTGCAGTCCATTCAGACTCTTGACTTCAGTATCTAGTGTGACCACCACGAGTGGCAGTAACTGCAGCACAGTGTCTATGCATGGAGTGCACCAATCGATTGATGAAGGCCATTGGCACCTGGAACCAACTCTGAGAAAGGCCTGGCGCAAAATATCGGCTGTGTTCGTCCTTGGTATGACATTATTCAGTCTCCTCTGAATTTCATCCCAAAGATGTTCAATTAGGTTTAAATCAGGACTAAGGGGCTGGCCACAGCATAATGTTGACACCGTTGTGCTGTAGGAAGTCCCGTGTAGCTCTGGCAGTATGAGCACGGGCGTTATCATGCTGGAAAATGTTGTTCCAGTGACGTGCGAAATGTGGTATGACGTGGAGTACGAGAGTTTGGTCTCTGGTTCAGGCCTATTCCACCCCATACCATGATGTTTGCACCTCCCCATGAGTCTCTTTCCATAACGCATGGGTCTGAGTAACGCTGGCCACGTCGTCGCCATATTCATGTTCTGCCATCTGCAGTTGATACTCAGTACCGACTCTCATCTGTGAACAGAACAGTTCTCCTTTGCCTGTATCTCCAGTTTTGGTGTTGTAGGGCAAACTGTAGACGCTCACACCGATGAGGGGTGAGGATAGGTCCACGGTAAGGTCTACGGCAATGAAGGTTCCCGCTTGTCGTTTTGTGGTCATCCTTGGTCTGCCAGTACGGGGGCGATCATTTGTGGTGTTGGTGGCCCGTAAACGTTGCTGCAGCCTGTAGATGGCCCGAACGTTGACCTGGAAGTGATTGGCAACGGCTTGTGCAGTGTGGCCAGCTTTAAGTCTTCCTAGCGCCTGGTTCCTCTGAGCTGTCGTGAGTCGCGGCATCCTGCTGACGTGTAATGTGAATGTTTCAACCAGGTTTGGGGGTGCAATTTATAGGACTGGACCTCGTGAACAGCACGTGCAGCATGAGTTGCATGAAAAACATGGTGAACACCGTACCATCTCCGAGATCAAGTTGCGTTTTTGAGACCATTTCCTGGGTTGAATTCTGAGTTTGGGTAGTGATGTCTTTGCTCAGGTGAAGTTGGAGATGTTGCCAAAAATATACAATCAAAACATTAAATGAGTTTACTGTTATCTGTTTCTGCGAAGGAAAATTCCAAAGTGACGTTTCTTTTGCTGCTTAGTATATTTATGCACGGAGACAGTAATCGGAGTATTTGCAAAATGAGGTGCTTTCAGCAAATTGAACATTCTATCAAATGAGAACATGACCGGAGAGGAGTAATGTTTGAACGTCACTACAAATACCTTCAACGCCTTTGGTTACTGCAATTGGATTTATCTTGAAAGGCAGATCAGCAATGTCTTCTACAGCTAAAACATGTGGTAATACGTCAATATTGGTGGAAGAAGAGTCATCATCAGAAGAGGAAACAGTATCTGTCTTTCTTCTCGTCAGCTATGCTATTTAGTTCATCTGAAAAACATTCTATAGCATCGGGAATATCATTAAAATGTTCAGGTTGGCACAGGGAGTTTCATGTAAAGGCGAGTTAGCCTTTTTAAAATTCCATCTTCATGATGGAACATCAGATGGGTTCTCAGGTTTTATTATTGAAGGGAAAGGGTCACTTCCACATAGGTAATCATGAACTGACCATTCAAATTCTATCAATAAGTTAATGTCGGCTATTGACAAATCAAGAGCTGAATATGCACCTGTGACAGGATGTAAATATGTATTTGCACCGTCATCATGCGTGCATAAATCATTACTGGTAATAAAATCCTCCAGTAATTTAACTTTGGCGTTAGCATTAGTACCACCCCTAATTGGTCGTGCTTATTAAATTTCCCATGATTAAACAGGGTTGAGGTAGTTGATCAGAAAGAGCTTGCAGATCACTTAGTGCAACAGCTGATGAAGGTGGAATGTACACTGAGCACAAAGTAAATGCACCTTGTAATGTAAAGCGAACTGCAACGACTTGAAGATTTGTTTTAAGTGGAGCTGGGCTACGGATAACATTATTCCTCACCAGGAATATCAGAATCTCTATCATTAGGAGGAGACAAATAGTGATATCCATTAAACTGATGTGGGTAAAAATTATCTGTCTGTTTCAGATAGGTTTCTTGTATGCAGAACGCTGACGGTTTGAAATCTTGGACTAATAACTGTAAATCGTTTAAATTAGTCCGAAGTCCTCTACCATTCCAGTGAATTATAGGTGAAATCATTATGTCTCCGGCGGATGGACAGGAGATCTACCCCTCACCTTCCCTGAGAGGGACAAGCTATGAGTCCAACCATGGCTATTAAAAAGATGCACCTGTGTTATGTCTTAAAAAAAAATATATTTGACACAAACCAATCCATGCTGAATCCCAGCATGTGGGGGAATGGTTGCCGACGACAAAACGTTTGAAAAAAGAAACGTTTAACAAAGACGTATCATTACACTCACTTCTGTAGTGAATCGCTAAAACGAACCCTACATGAAATGCACGAGCGTCATGAAATTGTGTATTACCCTGAGCTGAAACGTATGACGGTAGGCTTTAAAAAGCCACATCAATGATACCACACATTACCGCATTGCTTGAAGCCACAACAAGAGAATGAAAAGACCGACAGAAGCTCTACGACACAACGCCATCGGCCTTTTACAAGGACGGGCATCCCAGCATGATGTGGCAAGGCACTTCGGCCTGTCCAAACAGACCATCTCCAGCTTATGGACCCAATAGAAAAATACCGGGGGTGCTAATGACAGACCCAGGTCAGGTCGACCTGGAGTTACCACCGCCGCCCAGGATCGGTATATCCGGTTGAGATATCCGCATCATCCACAACAATCCAATTCCCTGGACTGCGCCGAATCTCCGACCAGACAGTGCAGAATTGGCTGTTGAAAGCCAGACTTTTTGCCAGAAGACCAATTCAACGTCACGTCGTTCCCAACATCAACGTCAACGGTTATCTTTGGAGCATGGCAATGCTCGACCTCACGTTGCGCGTGTTTGACAGGTCTTACTCCAGCAATGTTCAGTTGTTACCTTGGCCTTCTCGATCACCGGATTTGTCGTCCCTCATTGAACATCTATGGGACACGCTTGATCGACGCTTGCGCCAGCGTAATCCGCCATCTCAGACACTACAAGAACTGCACGCACCACTTCAGCAAGAGTATCAAAACACTCCTCAAGACAGCATTCGGAATCTCCTTTCTTCTATGGGTCACCACTGCCAAGCTGTAGTCGATGCTTATGATGGTCACACCAGATACATTGACAGTTTACTCTGACCAAGTGGCATTAATGGCTCTGTGATTTTACCAAACACTTTCTGGATAATCATGTTTTGGAGCATATTTGGGATTACACTTACAAATACAAATTCTAGTACTTTTGGGGTTGAGTCCCTGACTTCGTGTGCTGGCGATTAGGTGCATGGCTCTGAGGGTGTGGGTTCGAATCCCGGATGGGATTCAACCCCAAAAGTACTAGAATTTGTACTTTACTAAGAAAGTGTAATCCCAAATATAACACATGTTACATTTGGCCACTTTCTACATGGCATTAAGTATTGTGTAATCATGGATCTGGTTAATCGACCCCGTTGGGTTTCTGTTACTTCGATTCTTTCTTTTTGGAAATGTCATTGGTCGGTTTGGATGTATTTTTCTCATTTAGTTCCACATTTGTGTCTGATTTAGATGTTTGTTTCTGAGATGCAGATGTATCCTTCTCAGAAGATGCCATGGAGTGAATGACACTTTTATATGGAAGACACGGCTTGTGAACAGGATGTGGCTTGTGAAGGCTTCGCCTGGATTTCAGCAGATAGCAAGGTAGGAGCAGAAGTCCTAGCCCACGTTTAACCCGTCTGGCAACCTACTGAAGAACAGGAAACAAGTTCTTGTTTAGGGGCCTGAGGCAGAAACGTTGGTAGCATAAGTTGGACCCGATACGTTTTTGCTTCTAAGAATGAAATACTGCGCTCATGTTTTCGGATTGCAATTAACAGGTGGACATTCTTTGGATGAAGATGGATGGCAACCAGAGTAGTTAGCGCAGGTGTTTTGTCACAGAGATTGCTCTCTTCACATGTTCCAGCTCGTCGTTGGCATGTAGTCAAAGAAACCATGTTTTGGGGAATTATCTTTGATCAAAATATATTTTACCTCATATTGGAAATCGTAAAACTAGATGTTTGAAAGCTCTGGGTATCTTAAAGGTGGTATCAAGTGCTAAATGGGGTGGAGATAAAGAAACACTGCTTCATATCATCATCACTGGCGAAATAGGTGGAATACCAAAATAAGCCCCATGCCACGAAGCAATTGATTAAAGGTCACACCCATTCTGTATTTTCTCGCCATGATAAAGTCGTATTGGCCATAGATATAATACACTTATATTATTATAAATGGTGAAGAAGCACCTTTTTGCATCCCTTGCAGTAGTAAAAAAACTGTCAAGAACATTTGACTGACTGAGCGTCATCCCCTTCATGCCAAGCAACAGGCAAGGTATCAACAAATGCCATCTTTGAACGTCTTGTATGGCCATCGACCATCGGCTGATCAGGAGCACGCTCTCTCCAGTAGACCACCTAATAAAGCCGACATCACATGCGATGTACGGTCGGTGTATCGACCGCACAACCTTCCATGGCAAGGTTGATCCTTAGCCTAAATAACGTGTCGACGAGAATCTAATTCAAGTAGAGATTAATCAATGAACGTTAGTGTGAATGTGCGAGAATTTAATTGGACGTGCTTTTATGGTGTATAACACCTCCAAGGGAGTGCAAAAAACCCACTGCAGATTAACTGTTGAGATGCGTTGCCCTGCTGACACTAAGTGACTCGGGGGACATACAAAGAGCGTTTTGTAGTCAGTCATTGCATGATCGGAAGATCTAAATTCTACTTTACGTTCTGTTCCAAATGCGCTCCCAAAATACCGCCCGTACAAACTAAAACGATTAGTTAACGATCCAGTGAAAGTAATGAAAAAAACTCTTCAGACTTTTCCAGTGATGATGTTAGCATGACTACAAAATAGAACGCCTGCTCGAATTTCCTTGTGACAAATTCAAGTTCATTTCCTTCACTCCTTTGACGGAATCCAACAGTGTGTACCCTCAGACACACCCACAACTACAGATACGAGGGCAGATTCTGCAGATAGTCGTAGGAACAATTTTGCCCTGTTAAGAAAATGTTCACAGCGTTTTGAGCGCATTTTTAAAGAACAACCTGTGCTGAAGAATAATCTACATTGAAGAACTACACTCAATGACAATCGATACCAGTTGACTTTCTACACTCAAGAACAATAGATCCCGAATAGCAATATGCATGACAACTGAGTAAGACTCTACCCTTCAGAAGAATCTCTACTGAGGATCTGTCAACATAGAGAACCATATTTACCGAAAGAGACATTCAGATCTGAACTGAAGATCTGAAACACACTGTATATTGATTACGAATGTACACGTAACAACAATCTACAATGATGTGCAGTCAAAACTTTAAAACACTGAGAACATAATGTACAGAATAACATTCTAATGAATAACATTTTATATAGAAGACTTTCTTTATGAAAAAGAATATATGCAGAAAAAGAGTATGACATTCGAACACACGCACATTTGATCCTACCACGTATAACGGACGCAACTCTGTATAATGACACCATGGACTATGACGGACGAGTTTGAAAACGATTTGTAGAACTGGTAATAAGAAGATTTGATTCTAAGAGGTGCAACACTTGATATAAAGTTTTGCTGTGCATGCGTAGAGATAAAATACTCACTTTGCTTTCTTTTGAAACTGACGCTATTACCTAACCTAATTAATCTACGCACGGCACCAGACGTGGGGTCACTGTTTTGAGAGTATTGAGTTACCCAATCTTCGCCCTCCGAGCCCATCACGAGTGTATCATTCCTGTAAAGTGTTGCATGAAAGGAACGTATTTGTGTTTGCTTCCTGTTTGCTGGACGGATGTTAGTTTGTTTTATTAACTTATTACGATGATTTTGCTTTCGCTCGCTTTGTATTGCCGGTTTGTTGACTTAATTAAATAAGGCTAATACATGTCCTATTTTGAAAATCTCCATCTAAATCAAACGATGTCAAAACGTTGATAGGAAAACTTGATTTTGCTCCTTTAATGTTAACTTGAGTTAACTTCCCTGAGATGCTTTCATCAAAAGCACATATACGCGTCTTTAAGCCGTGAATATCGATGATAGTTTGTCTCCCATAGTTGATCTCCATTTGATAATTTAGTTATAAACGACTTATTGTCTCCATATCAGAGTCACACGTCGATTCGCACAAAAACACTGTTAGAAAAGACTCACTTGTATGTGCTACGAAGTATAATCAACTTCATCAATGGTTATTCTGTCTCTCTACAGTTGAACAAACACTCGTCCTGTCTTTGTCAAAATACACATGTGTGGCCGGCTGTCAAGACGTATTAATGTAACTAGTACGTGACAGTACATTTGTCAAGATATCACTGCCCACATGGTGCGCTCTCAGGAGAGGGGAATAAAAACATTCAGTTGTGCTGACTACCGGACACACGCACACATTAAAAGTGCAAACAGTGCAAACTTTCTAACTTTTATATATCATTTGGTATTGAAGAAACATGTCAAAATAAGAGATACATTACTTGGTCAAAATAGGAGTGTATACATACAGTACGCTTCGAATCAAGAATGGAATGAAATACCTCAACGTCAAATTCAACGTCTGATACAGTCAACGAGGAGGAGGGTCAGGTATGTTATTACAGCAGGCGGAAGTTACACCAGATATTGACATTGTGCTAGGTTATTAGGCTATTGATACTTGATTTCTTGAGGATAGTATGACTCCTAAAAATGACCGCACTTGCTAACGTCACACGGCCATAGTCATCAGCACTACATGTTTCATTATTTTTGCGTATAGAATTGGTATTGAATTATTCCCCGAGGGCCATTTTAACCAGATAGTAAGTCTAATTTGACGTTTGCATAAGTTCCTTGGCTATGGTTAACGAACCTATGACAACGGTATAAGAACCCATACCGAAATGTCGCATCATATATAATAAAGACGTTGTTATCCATAAAGAATCTTACTTTCTTAGATCCCATGAAGCTTAAGTGTTGCATGTGTGAACTTTTGTCTTAATTTCTTGAGAAAAACGTATGGATTTAGTGACAGTGGCACCTGCAACGTTGCCTCTATCCCTGGACACGTCCAACAATGGAGAATTATGCTTTGTTCGTAATTGGTTATAATGCTGTTAACATGCCAAAAGATGTGCTGCGAAATTTCAAGTTGTGTGATGATAAGATATAGCCGTTGTCTTTCCATCTGCTAGGGGTCAGAAGAGAGAATCCTTCTAGGTGATATGACATGAAGAACTGTCTTATCTGCAAAAATGTGTTTTCAGTTCTGCAACCAAGCGGGGGAAATAGGTACTCATGAAGAGGGTTGAAGACGCAAGAGCTGGGTTTAATTGATTAGAACGTAATATAGTAAAGCAATACAATCAAGGTTAATACAAAGCTATGCAAGGAACGGCTCAACACACACACACGCACGCACGCACGCACGCACGCACAGACAGACATAGACACACACTTTCCATGGGAGACGTTCTAGAAGTTCGAAGACTCAGACTTGTACCTTAGTGTTGAAAAGACAGGTGTGTTTATAACGTTGCGTTGACAGGCACCAGCATAGAAATAGAACCACAGCCGTAAAGCATATTAATGACCTGTACGCGCGAAGGAGTGTATCGTTCTGTTCCCTTCCTGAATCAAGGCTTAGGTGTGGCAGGCCGGTCAAATCAGGCCCAGGCATTTGGTACCATATATACTCAGCAGCAAAAAAAGGTCAGTACGAATTCCAAATTAGATAGGCACTGTAATCAAATCATTACAAAATGGACATAATAAGCGGATTAAAAACATGTTTTGTGTACAATATCTTGACACATCAATGAGTAACAAGACATTTCGTGAACGTTTGCAGTCCATTCAGACTCTTGACTTCAGTATCTAGTGTGACCACCACGAGCGGCAATAACTGCAGCACAGCGTCTATGCATGGAGAGCACCAATCGATTGATGAAGGCCATTGGCACCTGGAACCAACTCTGAGAAAGGCCTAGCACAAAAAATCGGCTGTGTTCGGCCTTGGTATGACATTATTCAGTCTCCTCCGAATTTCATCCCAAAGATGTTCAGTTGGGTTTAAATCAGGACTTAGGGCTGGCCACAGCATAATGTTGACATCGTTCTACTGTAGGAAGTCCCGTGTAGCTCTAGCAGTACAAACCGAAACATGAGTCTCATTAACCTATTCAGACAATGACCTACTTTTCAGCCGATCTGAATTTCCTCGTGTGAAAGAGAAAAGAGACACCACAAACAACTATGGTTACACTAAAATCCAATTCCTTGTGTCGTAAGAATATGGTATTTACAAGTGAATTTTAATTTTAAACTTTAATAACATCGTATTTCAATATTTATGGCGAGGTGTTGGCAGCATGACCTTAACTAAGACGTCACAGACTGTCCCTGTTTGATGAGGTGGTAAAATGATTTACAATGCATCTGGCTCACTGGTTACACCTGTTATGTGTTCTTTGCGCTTAGTCGGTGTAGTTCAATGTGATTGATATAATATCAAGTCCGTACCAGACCGCCAAACGTTTCTAGCGGCAGAGCCTCGTTTTGAGATTTCCA
>VKKT01006511.1:55347-65881 GCA_008038995.1 Haliotis laevigata | reverse complement strand
AATAAGGATATGTACATAAGTTCCCATGGGGGTATATAGGACGTAAATCATCAACTTCGAATTCAGAGGCGGATTGACCCACCACCTTTTACCGTTGGATTCTACGAGCAAAAGAGCATGAGTCAGGATAAGAAAAATATGTAATTTTCTGAATAAAATTGATATTTTATACTTATCCTGACTCATGAGGTTAAGCCCTCCCAACCTCCCCACATGGCACTCTGGTTCTCACTGTAGACTCAGGAGTTGGGCACAGGTTAAAGAACGGAGAGAGTGACAAACATGGCTGGGTCATGTGACCTCAATGCCCGGGAAATTCAAGGGGAAGGGAGCCTACTCGTGGTGAGTGATTTTACGTCTGTTTTTGATGAAGGGAACTTCAAAAAGGGATTCAAGTGTTTCCACTATCGTTCGCAAAAGAGAGCAAGCAAAAGAGCATGAGTCAGGATAAGTATAAAATATCAATTTTGATCAGAAAATTACATTATCAGCAAATACATGGTCAGCTAAGGAGATAAACATGCTGTGTGGTAAATTTAAATGTCAGTTACCTGTGGACTTAGCCATGCTAAATTCAGTTTGGAACTCAATTTCTGTTTACTATAAACTTGACTTGCTATAAATCTGAAAACATTAGTACCACGAAATTATTAAGTGGCTTTTAACATACTTAACTGCATCTTTAAAGTTCTGCAACAGCATCTGATCGAGGATTACATCAATGATGAAAACATCTCCAAGGGCTTTCTGCCCATATTGACTCAGTTTGATTGTTTTTTGGCCAACTGATTGATTCCCTGGTTATCAGTTTCTTGCAGAGAGACTGGAGATTGCCAAGTACAGCAACGCCTCCCAAGTGGACATCTTCCTGACTCTGCTGAACAAGTCCCTCCCAGTCAGTGTAGGGAAGAAGCCGGGCATCATCTCCAGGCACACCGCAGCAATAGGACCCAGAGTCAGGTGAGTCTCGTTACACTTACATAAGTCACTTTGCAGACAGGTGAGTCTCTTTGCATTCAGGTGAGACTCTTCACAGTCAGGTGGTTCTGTTTACATTCAGGTGAAACTCTTTACAGTTAGGTGAGTCACTTTACAATCAGGTGAGTCTCATTATTGGTTAGAGAAATAACTTTACAGTAGGTGAGTCTTGTTAGTTAGGAGACTCTCTTTACAATCATGTGAGTCTTACATTTTGGTCACTATGTGAGTACATTTACCCGCATACAATACAGAATGGTCTGGATGTCACAGTTATTACAGTAAGTAAACCAACATAAATATGATCCGTTGTGTGTTTTACAATATATGGCAATAATCTCTTTTGCCCTCCAGACTTCTATCGATGGGTCTCTCACTTCTCCAAGGTGATCTACTCCCAAACACATCAGCCAAGAGTGTTCTCAGAGAACGCATCTACGCCTCAACTCTTGACTTCTTTTGGTGAGTCATATCTTTAAACTATTGTCTTAACATTACAGCATTTCATTGCTCATTTTGACTGTGTTTAACACGATGTAAGCTGGGTTGAAAAGTGTACGCAGACATAATGTAGTTCCCAGATCTGTGCCTGTGTCTGTATGTATATGTCTTGCAGCCGTGAAGATCCGTGTTAGAATTGATCTTCAGTAACCCGTGCTTATCGTAAGGGGCGACGAATGAGATCGAGTGGTCAGGCTCACTGACGTGGTTGACACATGTCATCGCAACCCAGTGTGTATTCCATTGATTGTGTGGTCCAGACTCGATTGTCTACAGACTGCCGAGATATAGCTCGAATATTGCTGAGTACGGCGTAAAACAAATACAGTGCAGCGTGAACAGGAAACATCACTGTCGTGTTCAATGTGCATATACATAGGCGGGGGGGGGCTGTTCAGTGTGCGCACTCCCACTTTTGTGCTGAAAGTTTGTTAAATGACCATTGAAACTCATCTTATATTTGGAATTACACTTTCTTAGTAAAGTTCAGATTCTAGTACTTTTTGGGTTGAGTCCCATCCAGGATTCGAACCCACACCCTCAGAGTCCCGGATGAGACTCAACCCAAAAATCTGGTAAATAGATTAACATGTGTGATATCACTTCAAACATGATTAGGCATGGCCACAAATCTGCCCGTCCAAGTTGTTGTTTGGACAAATAGTTTAAGCTTGAAGTGGCAATGGCTTGTTAGAACTAATGTGAGAAAATGGGTGACATCGAGGATACGGGATTGGGGGATACACACAGATGTGTCATTATTTCTGCAAATTAAAAAGTCAGTGCGGAAAATTGCATGCCGATAAAGTTGAGTTGGCTCATTTTACTGCCCTCGTGCGAGATATGTCGTCTTGAACAACACTTCAGTAATTACGATCTCGATCATATACTGTGACTTGTATCCTGAACAATAACAATAATCAGATCTAATCATAAAATCCTGAGTTACCTACAGTCAAAGTCATACATTCCGATTGCTTCCTTGGAATGCTTGAGTGAGCATGATCGCATGACAGCATTTTCCTGGAATGTTAAAAGAGTGAGATTATAAACTTGTTAAAATCATGAAACATTTTGGCCATTGTTCAAATAGGTGTTGGCCCAATTTTGTGACTTTCTGTTATTTGTCTTGATTTACGCCAAACTCTTCAATATTCCAGCTATAAGACTGCGGTCTGTAAATAATCAACTTTGACAATCCAGTGATTGACGCCATGAGCATCAATCAATGCAATTGGGATTCGATGACATGCACCACACATTCGTGGAGAAACAGATGCATAACTGCTTTTAGCAAACAATGTTTTGTATTAGTTTTGAAACTTTTCCACCATTTCCTTTATTGGACAGTGGCCCCATCATCTGCCCGTCACAGAAGGGGTCTGACCTGAGAGAGGACATCATCACCCTCATCAAGTTCTTCCAGCTGATTCACGCTGACAAGAAGTATCTCACCTCCAATGTCATGACCTTTGGATGTAAGTTCTGCTGGTTCACTAAACATTACATGCAGTAATCGAAATGAATGAAATACAGTTTTGCAAAACATTTTCAGGAATTACCAACTTACTGAGTATTTTAAAGCCAAGGTGACCAGTTATCTTTGGCACAGTTTACTCCGTACAGAGTTCTGTCCCTTAGTCATGCCAGGATCTGATAATTGTGTTTTAAATCCCAGATTTGGATAACTTTGAGGTTATTGCTTTGTCATCATTCCCAAGCTTAAGGATTTCAATTATTGGTTTCCATCAATTTCATTCCACGATAAGCTGGCAACATGTTATAACTGACGTGCTTGTCAACGTGGCAGTAAATGCAACTCACTTCTCCAGTAGTTTCCATGAAGACATCATGGAGTGTATGTTGTTTGACCAGATGAGGAATCGGCCACCACTGCCAACACTCTGACAATCAGCGGCATGGCCACGGACATGAGATCCCAGACCGGAAGCTGGATGAACACAATCAAGAGCGGATCCTCCACGTACTCCAAGAGATCTGCAAGTACGTATCATTACAGTGTCACTGTATCTAGATAGTTCAGCAACAGCTGATGAACAAGGAAAAAAATTAAACAACAAAAATATTTAAATATATAAGATAACCCCAATCATATGCTCTATTTATCCAGTGCTCTGCAGAAGAGTAGACTGTTCCTTGCATGAGTGTACTATCATATCTCACACATATATACATTCAGCCCTTTTCACATAAACTGATCCCTGGTTACGTTTGTTGCATAACCTTTATGAATTTGAAAAGAATGTTTTTAAAGTTATCCATATGTACCAACAGCCACGTTGAGGTCCCTATTTTAATTCCCAAAACACTTTTCCCGTAGCAGTGTTTTGAAACAGCTGGTGTACATAGTATCCCAGGGTTCCATGTACTTGAATAAAAATTTGCAAAAAATATGATCAGTACCCAATTATTTTTAAGAAATTTCCGAACTAATATGCATGAAAATTTAAAAACAATTGGTATAAAATTGTTCTGTGAAATGAGTCGTTGTATCGTTTGCAACTTGCCTACCTTACACATCTTATATTATCATATAAGAAAGTTTACATAGTAGTTTAAGAATACCCGATAAACAAGACTGAATGAAGTACAAATATGTTCAAAATTATCTGTTGCCCTGGAAACCCCTATAGAACAGTGCCCAGTGCCCAGCACACAGAGCCTATCCAGACCTCTGTTTCCCTAAATCCCTGTGTATAGTGACCATACCTTCTAGTGTATAGTCAGGGGTGGAAATAACTTTAAAATTGCTAGTGTACTCCGGTAAAGTGGCACATGTAAAATCTCTAGCCCTGATCATTTTTCCGCTATACCGTCCGTTTTCTTGTTGATTTTTTAAAATAAACACCATAATTAACATTGGAAAGTCAACTGGACACCGGTACAGTGCGATATACAAATTTGCTTGCCCGAAAGAAAAAAACACTGGACTCGGACGTCAGGCAATGGGTTTTTTCCACCCCTGATAGTATACCTTTTCCCTGGTGTTTGAACAACATCACAAAAGTAACTGGACATCTTCCCCAGGAAAGGGAGTTATCTGAAGTTATCCAGTTATGCGCTTGCAGAACTAGGCTGAAATGTTGGAGCTGTGTTTCGTCTTTTAGAATGAGTCTCTTGATAGTCCAATCAAAATCATGCAATAAAAATTAACATCAGGTTTTTAAACTGTGGTGATAATTTCATTTGATTGGAAGATTTGCAAAGCATATTTACCATCTACAGATGTTTTCCAAAACTTTTCCCGTTTTTAATCAAGGTGCTAAAAGTAAGATGATGCACCTGTTTTATTTAAGTATTGATGTTGATTATCAATCAGAATGCTCTAACGGGGCATCGCCATTTTGTTTTAAGCAAATGCAAGTATTATTGGTGGAATAGGAGAGACATAAAAGGGTCATAACTTGTAATATTCAACTGATTTATAGTCATTGCCTCCCTTGCCTCTGGAAGATGGTGACATCATGAACAGTCAGCGACATTTATTGGCATGTCATGCTATTGTCTTCTTCACATAAACAAGCTAATATGCTTGGAACAATGTTACTGTTTATCCAAATCCTCTCAATCAGCCCTTTCTTGCTGTAGGTCAGGATACGGGCTTAGGGTCTTGAGTTATTTTTGTATGAAATGTTCATGTTATATATGCATTTTAGAAATTGATTGCAGGAATATTTTCATGTCAAACATTCATTTTCCTGGAGGAATTTTCAGACAAGAAAGATGGACTTATACCTTTGCCAAAATTGCTTCAAAATTTCAGCTCATCTGTCAGAACAGCATATTGTCATCATGAACATGGATAGAAAAGATTTCATGAATTCTGTATTGCATAACTGAAATAGGTACTGTCCTGACTTTTGCAAATCAATTATTCTTTTTAGAACTAGGATGGTTAAAGGTGATTTATCCAATGAAAATTCCAGCTATGGTGTTACTAACTCTCAATCTCACCTGTACATATTTCGATCCCTGTTCTTCTACAGGCCACAGCTGAATGAGTCAGTAATGAAGGACACGACCGTATGGATAACAACTTCTTACTTATTGCACAGAGCTGTTTCTGTGTAGATTCTTACATCATTATCACTTTAAGCTTAAGAAGTGTAAGAATCTACACCAAATTGTCGCTCTAGGCAATAGACAAGAACTCCTTATCCTTTAAGTCTTGTATTTATCATTGACTTTCGAACTTCTAGACTGGCGATCCAACAATTATGAATGAGTCATTGTTTGTTATGCAATTTGAAATTATTGCAAAAAATATTTGGGAAAAATCATCAACAAAATATTGGACAGTTTGGCAACGAGTTTTTCAGAAAGGTCAGAAAAATATAGCATTGATGTTAGGAAGAATAAGTCCATCTTAACTGTAGCATATATTGTCATTGCAATTCCTTGATATATGTGTATACCTTCATTTTCTAGATCCATTATGCGATGCTTCCTAGACGTACATGTTTCCACACAGCTTTCATCAATTAGAATTATGTCTCCATATCTCTCATTTTTCTGATTAGTCGTAGGCGGCCAGCGTCATTCTATTGTGTTTGGTCTTCACGGTCATATAGAAACACGCGCCACCGATCTTGAGTTTTTATATGTCGGCAAGTATTATATTGAGTGCCTGACAGCTAGTTGTGTTTGTGTAGATCTATTGTAGTGCATGATGGGAATGTCAGTGTCCATTATGTCAGTCATAATACGCTCGTCACGTTACTGCTAATATTCACCGTTGTTTTCTAATATTACTTTCATTTCAGTCATCAGAATATATTTCCAGTGCAATCAGTTCTTTAACTGTTTGTTTTTGCATAATATGTTGAAATCAAAGATCAAGTATGGGTACAAGGGATGAAAAAAAGATGGACTTTAAGAAAACATGTAATATTTCACCTGTCAAAGTGTATCTTCTGGACAATAACTAAACCAAATTATGATGTGAGTAATTTTCTTTGCCATGAAAGGATCTTGTGATTTAATTCCTGTACTAAAGCACACCCTAATCTACTACACTATTACCACAGCAGATCAGTATGACATTCATTCTCAACTCCACGGGGAGTATGCAATCCAAGCTTGATTTATGTATGGTTTGAATTATGATCTTTGACCAGTAAGTCACATGAAAGAAAATATCCCAAGTGCCCCATGCTTGTCCTAATAAATGAATGACTTTGGATCTGGTCATTACAACGTGAGACCATGGTCCAGTTCTAAAATGCAATCAAACAGTTGAGACGATTCTATCTACCATATTCGGGCAGAGGTTTATTTCAATCGAACTGCTGTGATGGTGTTTGTGATAATACATAGATAGTGTTGAAATTATAAGATCATAGAGCTTTTAAGTTGACACATTGATCAAATTAATGGGATCAAGCAGATCTGTCAAAATGTGGTATTTGAAACTTGGGACCTCCTGTTTAAGTTAAGATTAGAGTCATGAAAGAACCTCCTTAAGTTGGTGCTTGATTTCATATACTGGTTAATGATCACCTGTTGGATTTCCAGGTCAGAATTATTGCCCAGGAACCGAAATTTTATCTTAAGAGGTGATCAGATAAATCAGTTGGTCAAACTCAGTGACTTAAGTGGTCTCGTGTCACCATATCTTAACAGAGTGGATCATGACTCAAAATATCCATCACTGTATTGGTTTGTGAGTGACCGAAAAACAAAAGCAGTGACATTGACCAAAAAACAAAGAATTAAAATTGCAAATCCAAAAAAGCCAAGGCAGTGAAAAATAAAGGCCAGGGCGCCTAAGAAAAAGAGCAGCACCATGATACAAATGTTTAGGTGAAGCAATGAAGTTACAGATGGGATCGTTAGTCCTTAGAAACAGAAATATTTTGTTCAAATAGAACAGAGGGGTCCAGAACTTAACCATGGTCAGATTCACCTATGCAAGGAAGGAACACAGTAACAGTCAAATCATTTGAATTTCTGTAATATTTTGAATGGTAAAACTTTTTTCTTCTTTCCAACAAATCATTAAGTACTTTAGTTTATTCAGTGCATATTTATTTATACATTCATTTCTTATTGATGAATGTTCCTTAGTTTACTATTGTACTCTCTGGTGTTATGGTGTAACCAGGTCCAGATGTCTCCTTGCCATGTCTTCACTGTCTCTCTCTCTCTTGCATGAGAATCGCTGAGTCAGCTGTATTGTGTCTCTCTGCTAGCAGGGATGCAACTCGTCTGCTAGTCCGCATAAGTTTGTTAAAAAATACTTTGGACTAGCAGAATTTAGGCTTGCTGTTTAGTGTCCTTATATGTTATTGCACTTCTAAGGCGATGGAATAACCAGTGGTTGAAGGGTTCACTTGTCAATGACACAGGTGTAATTCACCACATGGATACAATGTGACAAGCCCATTTCTGGTGTCCCTGACATGATATTGCTGGAATATTGCTAAAAGTGGTGTAAAACCCACCTCACTCATGATCGCACTCTGAATAATACTTGGAATTGATCTGCAGCAACCAATGCTTGACATTAGAGGAGATAAGTGGGGTCGGTGTTGCTGACATGATTGATGCATGTCACTCCATGCCAGCTGAGTAGATCATTG
This sequence comes from Haliotis laevigata, assembly GCA_008038995.1. Classification (NCBI taxonomy): domain Eukaryota; kingdom Metazoa; phylum Mollusca; class Gastropoda; order Lepetellida; family Haliotidae; genus Haliotis; species Haliotis laevigata. Next base: position 57,800 of record VKKT01006511.1, on the reverse strand, counting down.
TGTCAATCACTGGATTGTCTGGTCCAAACTTCATTATTTACAGACTGTTGTCAAAAAGCTGGAACATTGCTGAATTTGGTGTTTTGCAACAAATGAAAGACTAATGTGTTGGATTAACTTGCATCCCTGGCTAGAACCTGTTTCTAAAATCAGCCATTCATACACTGTTTGCATGTTAATCTTTGAGTGTAAGAAGCTATATTATATATATATCTGTACATGGAGAAGAGCAGTGTTAGTTGAAATCATTGATAATGAAATCAGTTAAATGTATTTTGATTATTTTTATATCAAGTTTACATAGTGTCAGTTAAATGATTATCAGAATTGTTACATTGAATTGTACATTGAGATATAGTTTGCCCTTGTTAATCCAGAAACCATACATTCTGGACAATTACTGTTGGGAGCTATATTTTAATATTGCCTTGATTTGATATGTGTTTGTTCGTTGTTTGTCACAATCAGTAATATGTGAGTTAATTTGTGGTGATCTGTAAATAGTTGAGTATGGACCTGACAATCCAGTGATCAACAGCATGAGCATCGATCTACACAATTGGGATTTGATGGCTTGTGTCAACCAAGTCAGCGAGTCTGACCACCCCATCCTGATAGTTGCCTCTTACGACAAGCATAGGTTGCTGAAGACAATTCTAACCTGGATCTTCACGGTTCCTGATTTGATAATCTGGAACTTCCTTCAGACAGTTTTATTTGGAAAGTCCTTTGTGAAGTTTTGGGTTAGTATTGGTCTTCGGTAGCCAATGCTTGTCGTCAGAGGCGACTAATGGGATTGTATGGCTTGGTTAATGCTTGTGACAGTTATCGCAATTTCATTAGAACATTGCTCATTATATTAACCACCAGATTGCCAGGTCCTAATTGGATTATTTACAGCCAGCCACTATGTAGATGGAATATATTACTGATTATGACATGAAACAACACACAAGAAGGAGTGAATGTATTGATAATGTTTTCCTGTATGAATTCTACAATCCCAACTTAAAGAAATATATATGACAGTCAGGTGTCAACATCCAGGGATAGAAATATGACTCTGGGCTGTGTTTGGTCTTGCTCGGTTTTAAATGGCAGAATTTCCAGGTCAGTGTTGATGTGGAAGCCCACTGGTTAAGGCAGTAGCTCATTATGAGCTAGACCTGGGTTCATTTCTCTACATGGGGTGTGGAGATCCAGGTTAGAAGTGGTCTTCAGCTACCCATAATTCTTGTAAGAGTTGACTAATGGAATGAGGCTTACTGACTTGGTTGACACATGTCATCTTATCACAGTTGTGTAGGTCCAGTCTCATGATACTGATCAATGGTTTGTCTGGTCCAGACTGGATTATTTACAGACTGCTGCTATATGGCTGGAATATTGCTGGAATATTGCTGAGTGCAGCGTTAAACAGCAAACCTCGCTACTAGATGTGTGGAACCAGTTCATGGAGCACCTGTCTTGATGATGTTGGGAAGCTCCATCAGTGATCCCTGATTTGAAGCATTGTTACAGTGGCTGTACAGCTAGTACCAATTTATCACAAAACGTAGGACCCCGTGAAGATCCGGGTGAGAATGAATCTTCAATAACCCATGCTTGTTGTAAGAAGCGACTAACGGGATTGGGTGGTCAGTCTCGCTGGCTTGTTTTACACATATCATCGGTTCCCAGTTGCGCAGGTAGATGCTCATGCTGTTGATCACTGGATTGTCTGGTCCAGACTTTATTATTTACAGACTGCATCCATATAGCTGGAATATTGCTGTGTGTGGCGTAAAACTAAACACACTCACAAAAAGTAGAATGTTGTACTGAAGACAAGAGAGTGTATTTTGCACAGGACAAGTCATTCTTGAACAGAAGAGTGTATTATTGCTCTCTTTCACATGATCGTCTCTGAGTGTCTGCCCAGAGAACAGAATGTTGTAGTTCAAGCCTTAACAAAATACATGGTACTTGTTGTTGCTCTGCCTGGCAATTGGCATTCAGGGGATGGAACAAGGACTGGACTCAGTGAGCTATTTGAATTGGGCTAATAACAATGCTATGAGTCTTACATGAGTCCAGGGTTTTAATCATTATAGAGTGGAGCCATAGTACACTTGATACTTTAGGATGACAGGATGATACTCTAGGATGTCCTGTTAAAAATAGCCATCAGTTTTCATTTAAGATATTACGTAGCAATATCATTAACCCTTACTTTAGTCATTAGAGGATGTGATTTTGGACACACAAATGTTTAAATAGAACATGAACATTCTGATGATGATGATGATGATTATTTTTATTATTATGATCATGATGATGCAGAAATATCGTTAACCTTTACTTTAGTCACTAGAGGATGTTATTTTAGACACATAAATATTTGAATAGAACATTAACATGCTGCCGATGATGATGATGATGATGATGATGATGATGATGATGATGATGATGAT
>VKKT01006510.1:1676-15119 GCA_008038995.1 Haliotis laevigata | reverse complement strand
ATGAGTGAAAAAAAATAAAATTACAATCTTTAAATTCTCAATAATTTCTGGTTGTACTGTAATTCGATCGTTACGAGACAATAGTATGGAAAAAACCATTGATACCAGAGGCCAGATTCTGTTATGGAACCTGTTCCTGCGTTGCTTGGTGCAGAATACATTCTTCGTCCATGATACAATCGTGATAGAGGTATGCCTGCAAAGGTATCGAATACAACAATCGCATGCGAACCAACAACCAACTCGGGCCATATATATTTCGTTTCATTCGTTGATCTCGTATTTTAAATGTACTCAAATGGTCGTCACTGTTGTGCAACGGAGTGAGTGAGTGAGTTTAGTTTTACGCCGGACTCGGCAATATTCCAGCTTTATGGCGGCGGTTTGTAAATGGTCGATTCTGGACGAGACAATCCAGTGATCAACAGCATGAGCATCAATCTCTATGCAATTACGATGCGGTGATCATTGTCAACCAAGTCAGTGAGCTTGACCACCCGATCCCGTTAGTCGCCTCTTACGACAAGCATGGGTTACTGAAGATCAATTCTAACCCGGACCTTCACGGGTCGTAGTGCAATGGGGACAGTGGGTTTAGTTTCGCAGCATTAACATCACTTTTAACAGTATTTCCGTGAGCCTTCTTTCAGTGCCTGGAGTAATGCCCCAAGTGATGCTTTACTTGTTGAAACCTGCAATCAAGGTTTAGTAACGTAACAGGGCGAATCTGGGATTGGAACCAACGATCGTTGGTTTCTTGCACCACGGGGGCGAGGGGGTAGCCTACAGGTTAAAGCGTTGGTTCGTCCGGGGTTCGATTCTCCACATGAGTGAAATGTGTAAAGCGCATTTCTGGTGTTCTCAGCCTTTATATATCGGGAATATTGCTAAGAGCGGATTAAAACCAAACCCACTCACTCTCGCACGCCGAGACCATCTTTACTCTGAGGGATGATATCTATCCTATATACACACAGGGGGTAATATATGTGGCCACGATATACGGTTACTTCGTGCTATTGGCTGGTCCGTCTTTACAAATACTCGCATGTATTGGCCCATATTCATACTTGATGAACTCCCGTTCTGTCACGTTTATAGTTAACGGCACACTTCCAGGCTGCTTTATGTAGCTGTACGCGCAATCAAATTGTAAGATGACACGTAAAGGTCTTTGCGCCAGAACGGTAACGCCAGAAGACACTGGTCGATGACGTCACATGTCACTGCCCGGAAGTAGCTTGACGATGCGTGGTAGCATCATGCGGGGATGTTTCATTGCCACAGGTGAAAACCGCGGGAGCTTGGCACTCATCCCATTACCATACGATTCTCTGACGTCACAGACATGTCGTGTGTTTTTAAGACCTGAATAATGTCCGTGAATTCAACACCCTGATAAATTGCTAATCGATTTTCTTTCAAAGAGCAAGACAAATAAATGTACGTGCCATGGATTGCAGAATATTTTATTTGGGAACCCCGATGTAGTTTTATCGATGTGTTCATCCGAGTTTGCGAGAGCTATGCGTCCGGTTAATTTCTTGCCTCTTTGCCTGCTAGTCACGAACGCGGCTTAGCGCGAAGACATGTAAATTAACGCGATTTAATCAGATGCGAGCTCAGATCGCACTTGAAGCACGCAAGCCTGTCGAGAGGTTGGTGCATCACCCTGGCGTCGTCACTGAGGATAATAGTGGCCGTCTCGAACACTGAGCCCCCACTCCCCGCCCCTCGCACGTATCTGCCCGCGCCCTAGGCCATAAGCTTGCCTCTGCTATACAGACCCGATCACAATCGATTGTGAAAAACAACAGACATAGCTGACCCAGTCTGCTCTCTTTCGTATACAGAATATCTATGATAGCAGCACATGATATTTCCAGTCATTCGCATTGATAGGGTTTATAATCCAGAGCAAGAATAAATCTGTCCATTAATCGGGACTAGCACGCTCTCGTGTTATAACTGTATTGTGAGCGCTGTCAGATGTGACGTGTCGGCGACTTGGTCTCTCTATATCCAGCTCCCTGACAGCGCAACCTACATTTATTGTGATATTGTGTGGACAGCTTTGATAGCGCTCTGTCTGTCTAGCCCTGACACTGTAAGGACGTCAGACATATGCAGAATCACACTTGCGTTTCCTCCGAGCACTTCGACTATCGAATTCCATTGTAATTTGACTGTGTGTGTTGCGTGATCTAGAAACACCACACACGTGAGTAAGCTTCAGCGAGAGGTATTCGTTTACAATTGGCTGCGCATGCGCATTCTCGTCGCGCAACCTTGTATGAGATTTCAAGTAGTTGGCGGCATTGACTGTGTGTGAGAGAGAGACGGAGACTTTGATCGGTGTGGGCTTTCGCAGACAGCGAAGGTATCAATGACACATGCTCAGACTTCGCGCAAAGCTTGGATGGAGTGTTCATGCTAGTGTGAGGTGGTTTTAGACATTTTCTGTCGCCGAGGATTTCCACTACACCATGTCAATGCCTCACCGCGCCCATAGACAGCACTGCTACCTGTGCGATCTTCCTAGGACACCATGGGCTATGTTACATGATTTCTCTGAATCTGTGTGTCGAGGATGTGTCAACTATGAAGGACCGGATCGTATAGAAATGGTCATCGAAGCAGCGAGACAAATGAAACGTGCTCATGGATTCCAAGAAGGGCGATCGTCTGTCAAACAGGGACAGCCACCGTCACACGGACACATGCCCCCGCGTCACCATCCTGACGCACACTTGGAACCCCCGCGGATACACCATGGCCCCCCTCCACCAGATAGGTACCGGAATGTTATGGAATACACCCCGGGGCCAAGAATCAATGGCATCGCTGTCGGACATGTTATGCATAGACCAGACGAACAGCTTTCCGATCTTCAACGGGGAAGCCCCACTATTCCACGAGGGCCCCTCCCCCCTCACCAAGGATTTCCTGGCCCACTCCCCCCAGGTAGGCATCCACACGGGTTAGGGCTGATGCCCATGCCACACCCTGCCCCCATGAACGGTAAGCGTGGGGAGGCAGAGGAGGAAGAAAGTTCCAACCATTCAAGTAGTGATGAGAACGGAAACAAAATGGGACCAATAGACGATCCGGCACTGAGGCCACCACTTGTACGTGAGACTGTGGCAGTGTTGTCGTCTGCAGTGCCTTTTGAGATAAGATTCAAGAAAGAACATTCATTGTGTGGACGTGTGTTTGCTTTTGATGCAAGTATCAAACAGGGTGCTGAGTATGACTTAAAAATGTTTGTTGAGTATCCTCTGGGATCGGGTACAATTTACAGCAGTGCTTCTGGGGTTGCCAAGCAAATGTACCAGGATTGCATGAAGGACTTTGGTATTAAGGGATTATCTTCAGGTTTCAAGTACCTTGAGTATGAAATGAAACATGGAAGTGGTGACTGGAGATTACTTGGTGATATGTTGCCAGAGTTGGTACGCATATTCAAGGATCCTGTTAAGAAGGATATGATCCCCACACCCCACATTGACAGCTCACTTCCCCCTTTGCCCAGCCCCTCCTCGTTATCGAGGGGTCATGCAGGGACACCCAAGCCCCCTGTTCCAAGGTCTATGTATGAGGGAAGGAAACGCAAGGCTTCGCCTGACCCAGAGGGGGAAGTTAGAGGTAAGCTGTCAGAAGAGCAATTTAAACGTCAACAGTGGATGCAAAATCAATCAGAAGCTTTAAAACTTACTATAAATTCTGCTGCATATAGCTCTGGGATGCCAAGCTCAACATCAATGTCACCCTTGAGTAATCACACCCCTACCCCCCCGGAAACTGGAAGTGGACAGAACGGCCCTTCGCCAATGGCGGCACTGATGACCGTTACAGACAATATTACACCAGGTGGGTCACCAATAAGGGGAGAGGGTGGAATTAGACATGGCCAAAGACATAATCATTCCCCAGCTACCCAGCACTTGTTTCGTGGTCGTTCAGTAGCTCAGGGGCCAGTGTCTGATGCAGGGGTTGGTAGTACAATGCCCGAATCTACAGTCCCAAATTCAGAAACATTAAAGTGTACTTTGTGTCATGAAAGACTAGAGGATACTCACTTTGTTCAGTGTCCCTCTGTTGGTGAACACAAGTTTTGTTTTCCTTGCTCAAGAGACAGCATCAAACGTCAAGGAGCTGGGGCAGAAGTGTATTGCCCAAGTGGCAAAAAGTGCCCACTAGCTGGTTCAAATGTCCCCTGGGCTTTCATGCAAGGTGAGATTGCAACAATTCTTGGTGAAGATTTCAAGGAATTGAAGATCAAGAAAGAACGAGATACTTAAACACACTGACAGTTGTTTCATATACAGTTCGTACCAAAGAATGAATTTTAGCTGAACTTGTAATGGCTTTTCTCTTGTCCAATTGTCTCCATCATCATGGTATCGAGAGGTATTTATGTATATACAAATATCAGAAAGAAGTGTTCTTTACAACTGAGGTGTTCTTTCACTGCCGCTAAACAGTTTGAACTTTGATACATTGTGACTTGAGAATGTTAACCTTGAACATGGTGTCCTGTTAGTAAGACATGAGGCTTATGAGACTGAATTGATGACTGCAGGTAATGCCACAGACATGGGTGCTGTGGCTCGCTACAAGAAGTGCGATTGACTTGCCGGTGATGTTAGCCAGAGGCTGTGCTATTTTGTGAATGGCTTGCGAGGCAGGGAGAGCACCCATTGAACCCAGGTTGGACAATGTAAGGTCTGGAGTAGCAAACCAGAAACACGCTCTGTACATACTAAACATGTAGCTGTTGCATTGCAGACCATACATCCACGTTTGGTGTTTGTGTGGCATTCAAAGCCTGCCAGGTCAAGCATGCGTTGCTACGGCAATGCGACATGTGACCAAAGCCACGAGAGTACAACATCAATGTCTACCCCACCCTTGCTTAACTTCATCACCATTAGTGTTCTAGCTTTTTGCCTTGTTTGATTCAGTAATCTGCTTCATTGATTACATCCTTTGTGCTATTACAAATTATATACCTTTGTTCTTTCATTCACGTGTTTAGGCTTGTTCATGTTGTGATCTTCAAATTTTAATGTCTGGATGACAGCTGTCTACAAAGTTATGTTTTATGACTTCACATTGTTTAGAAAATCTATCAGAAAAAAAAATTGATGTAGTTATATTTCAAGGGAATTCTTTTAATTTAATTTGCCTTGAAATAACTGATTTGACATGAATAAACTGCTTTTAATAAGATAACTGATAGAAAGGGGATTCAGTTTCTATTGACAGTGTTAAGCTTGTACCATGTTCATATCTTAATGTTTTCTTGGCAAAAATGCTCCTCATGAACTACTGAAATTTTGAAGTTTGTTTCATAAATTTTCATTTAGTTTATTCCTTGAATGCTAAGCTATTATTAACGTATGCTTATGTCATAATCCTATATATATAATATATATATGCTGTAAATTGCCTTTGTGTAAGGGCTGAGGTGGAGTAATATCTCAGAAAGGGCCTGGTTTGGACTAAGACAAGCATAGCATTTACCCAGCAGAAGGCAGTACCATTCCATTAACCTAATAGACTTGTTTGACTGTGCTAAACATTGTGTGTTGAAATCAAACTGATCTGTATAAAATCAATTCAGACATCTGAATGTTCACTTGATATTGTTTTTCATTTGTTTTAATCATCTACAAACCATCATTCTATTTTCTGTGTTGCCCAGGTTTTGTCTAGGATTAGAAATAGCTATTAACATCTGAGGCATGTAATTGTCTTTCACAAGTCAGGATTACAGTGAAACTAACCATGATTCCCAAGAACAATAAGAAACCATGTATATTGTATAGTTAACAATTATCATTGATAAGAAGGCTTTTCAGAGAAGTCAGTGGGCCCCATATTGTTCGAAACTGAAGTAATCACTGAAATATCTGGTGTTACCATGGTTACTATGGTTTATGTATGCTTTAATTTTTGGTTTTCTGAAAACGGTTTTCTTTGTCATTCACAAGAAAATGGCCATTGATGGCTGGTATTTCATGTGAATACAGTAATCAAGAAACAAACATTCAAGACCAGGGCATTTTAAATCTTAAAAGCAATTTTGTATGTCAAGAACCTGTGGTTTGACTTAAACACAAATACTTGGACATTCAAAATCTTGCATCTGAGTGATGTATATAATTTTTAAACACCTGAGTATTAGTTTACATTCTGAATTTCATGAATAGAGATCAGTTGTTTTTTTTGCCCTCATCTCATCAATAATACTTTTTGTTAAAAGATTCATATTTTTACCCAACTGTATCTCCAACTGATAACAATGGCATTATACTCTTGGTACAATGAACGTGTTCAATTTGTCATCAGGGTGAGACAGTTATCGTGTCATCTCCAACATTTTAACTATTAATCATAAAGAGGAATTGTACTTAAGACTGTTGTCTGATACTCATTCTCCATGACAACATTTCACCATTTATTTTAGTAAATATTTAACGTGTTCAGAAGTTACAGGGGTGGTGGGATAGCCTAGTGGTTAAAGTATTCACTCGACATGTCAAAGACCCAGGTTTGATTCCCCACATGGGTGCAATGTGTGAAGCCCATTTCTGGTGTCTTCCACTGTGATATTGCTGTTATATTGCTTAAAGCGGCGTTAAACTAGACTGAATCAATTCAAAAGTCATGCCACCGTATTTGCATTGCTAGTCATCAGTGTAAACTAAAGGTAGCGTAGCTCCCGTCACCAGCAGTAGTTGCTAAACCACTACATCTTAAATATCCCTGTGAACATACTGGTTGGAACTTGTATTCAGCAACCCATGATCGTCACAGGAGGCGATACTATGGTCAGGCTCAATTACTTGGTTGGTGCATGCCATTGTATTGTAGGGGCGGTAGGGTAGCCTAGTGGTTAAAGCATTCGCTCGTCACGCTGAACACCCGGGTTCGATTCCCCACATGGGTACCATGTGTGAAGCTCATTTCTGGAGTCCCCCGTCATGATATTGCTGGAATGTTGCTAAAAGTGGCGTAAAACTAAACTAACTCATTGTATTGTAGATTAATGCCAAATCAGTCACTGGATACTCCAGTCCACAATGAATGTTTAAGGCAGCTGTCGTATAGCTGGAACATTGCTGAATACAGCATGAAACAAACTCCAAATGTCATGAATGTAGGAGATGGAGTGATGCTGTCACCATGGTTACAAAGCTACCTTTTCTCAAAAGTTACAAGTCTTGGTAATAAGTCATTTATAGAGTGCTACCATATGCCTGGAATATTGCTGAGTGCGGCTTTAAAAAAATCCCTAAACCAAACCATTTACAGAATGTGTTTGGAGCACAGAATATACTTGCACATAGATGCATTGATAATTGTAAAAAAAATAATGTTATCTTCTTATTGAATTTTCTTTTTCGGACGTTTTGTTGGTAGTTTTATTTTAATAAATGCCGTTCTTTGTCTGAATTAGAAATCTTCCAACTGTTAAGGTCGAATGGTCCACTGCTTGTGTCTCTGCTTTGTTATCAAAATAGTTCATTTGCAGCATTTTGTTTACTGTTAGTATTCCATTTTTGTTATTTCATTGTTCAAATAATTGTTGAGTAAAAGTTTGTTTTTCAAAAAGCAATTAAAATGTATTGTCTATTATTTGTGTTTTTAATCATCTATACATGTGCAGAATATATGCACATTTACTGGGATAGTATAGGGGAGCATGTATCGGCCATGGGTAAAGTATGATTATTATTATTATGCTATTTGTATTTGCTATTGGTGGGAGATAGTATATTGTGTTAGTTGTTGACACCACGATCAACAACATGACAGCTTTTTGGCAATGGTCTGCATATGATCAAGATAATCCAGGGATTGACATGAGCATCGATGTTGGGAGGTGATACAAGCATCAGTCATGTCGGTGACCTTGACCACCCAATGCTGTCGGTTTCATCTTATGATCATCATGTATTGTTGAAGACACCACTTTAATAATCTGCATCTTCATGAGTGGGACAGGTTGCACTGTGGCCATAAGGTACAGTATGTCATGATATAAAGGCCAGTGGGGTTGCCTCGCAGATAAAGCATTTGCTTGTCACACCGAAGACATGGGTTCAATGTTCGAGGGCCATTTCTGGTGTCACCCTGCTGTATTGCTGGAATATTGCTATAAGCAACATAAAACTAAGCTCACTCACTCATGATACAAACATAATGCAGAAAGAAAGACCAATGCTAATCAGAGTTATAAGTTATGCTTATTGTCCTGTGAAGATGCGAGTTAGAATTGGTGTTTGCCAACCCATGCTTGTAAGAAGCAACTAACAGTATTTAGAGTTCTGTCTCCGTGACTTGGTTGATGCATGTCATGGTCTCCCAACTGTGTTGATCGACGCTCATAATATCACTGGATTGTCTGGTCCAGACATTTTTAATTCACTGACCACAGTATAAAGTTGCAGTACTGCTGATTCAGCGTTGAACAACAAACAGAACTAATGTGTATCAGAGTTACAAGTAAAGCTTGCACCTTCAGGGGTCATAATGATGACCCTTATGGTAAAAGGTCAAGATTTAGGAGGTCACAAGATCGAAAACAGTAGAGGACATGAAAAAATCCCTCATAATTTCAAACACTGCTTGTGATGAAAGAGGTGAAATTGGGTTTAACGTCATCCTTGAGAATATTTCGCTCATGTGACGACATGCATGCGAGAGTATGTGTATGTGCGGCTGCTTGTACATGGCAAAAAGTTCAACTTTGACTGAATTTGGTGGTAGTGCTCCTTTTTGGAGCAGAACTTAAAAACCTTTCCACACTCTCCTTCCACATATACACACCAAGACATTTGACATAATCATAACTAGTAGACGTATTCATTAAGAGTATTTTGCCATTGCGGGGGATATTGATACATACATACATGTTTGATATGGAATATATTTTGTGATAGCTGCTGAATGATATGATATGCTATACATACAAATGCATAAAAGATGCATCCATATTGAATTTTCAAAATAATTTCGGGAAAGTTCAGCATGTCCAAGATTAAATTCTGTTTCAAAAATCAAATTTGCACAAGAATTTAGATTGTATATAAGATGAGAATGCTGTACTGCTGACCTTTATGTGGCTTAGGAAGCTGCCATTGCATATTTGTATTATTAATAAAGATAAGGTACCATCTTGTGAAGTATGAATTCCCGGTGCTTATCTGTTAACAAAAATGCATTTATTATTTTCAATATATTTTTCTAAGAAAGATTTTAAATAGTATGAATTCCTGCTGCTTATTATTCATTAGTACTGTAAACATTAGTAACAAGGTAAGTAGGAAACATCTGGAGGATGCTTTGTGTGGTATATTCCAACACTAGCATAAGGTCAGTCTCATTAAAGTCAGTTCTTGTTGCTCGCTACTGCAACATAAAGGTCTGAGGACATCCAATTACAGGTCACTTCAGATCAACCAATCAATTGGGGCGGTGGGGTAGTCTAGTGGTTAAAGCATTGGCTCGTCACGCCGAAGACCCGGGTTCGAATCCCCACATGGGTACTATGAGTGAAACCCATTTCTGGTGTCCCCTGCCGTGATATTGCTGGAATATTGCTAAAAGCGGCGTAAAACCAAAACTCAGTCAGTCAACCAATCAAATGAATATTAACTGGGAAATCAGCATTAGCCAATCAGAAAGCTGCTTACATTTGTTTAATGGCTTTGGTTTCAAGATTCCTTCTTTCCAGACTACACTTGAAAACTAATTTGCCATAGGTCTCTATTTAGAATTAGGAAATTTGAATGCAAAAGATTCTGTAATATCTAGTGGATGGCTCAGATTGTATGGCTGTAGTTCTGAGGGGCTTTGGAAAATCTCTATATTTCTAAATGGTTATCCCGTTGCTCATATCTGTTGTTCAGAGTGCTGTCTGTTTGCCTTTTTAGGTTGCATGATTACATTGATGTTTGTTTCCCACCACACCGACTATTGCTGGTATATGTGAGGTGTATGTCAATGATTGAGCCTGGACCACACAGTCCAGTGATTGACACCACGAGCAGCCATCCATGCAATTAGGACATATATCAACCAAGTCAGCCAGCCAGACTCACATTCCCATCAGTTGCCTCTTACGAAAAGCATGGGTTGCTGAACACTTAAGTCCCGAATCTTCACGGGTTTGCATGATCAGACGACACATTCAGACTTTCACTTCTCCAAAGTGATCCTCTGATGTGGCGATGGGGTAGCTTCGTGGTTAAAGCCTTCTCTCGTCAGGCCGGAGACCCGGGTTCGATTCTCCACATGGGTACAATGTGTGAAACCCATTTCTGGTGTCCCCCACTGTGATATTGCTGGAGTAAGCAATAAGTAAGCTATAAGCAGTGTGAAACTAAACGGGGCGGTGGGGTAATCTAGTGGCCAAAGCATTGGCTCGTCACGCCGACGACCCGGGTTCGAATCCCCACATGAGTACAATGAGTGAAGCCCATTTCTGGTGTCCCCCGCTGTGATATTGCTGGGATATTGCTAAAAGCGGCGTAAAACCAAACTAAGTCAGTCAGTCAGTGAAACTAAACTCACTCCCTGACACGTTGACTGGTTGTTCTGACATGCCCTGTCGTGTGATTACTCTTCATGTTGTGAACATAAGATCTGAGTTTAGTGAGATATGATTTATGTCATAACAATAATGTTTTGCCTGAGGCACTAATACATTTTCAAGTGGGAAAGCTGATATTTTCGTGTGAGTGAGTGAAAGTCATTTATGCTGTATGCCTGAGAGACGAAGACATCTTCATTATTCCGGAAGCAGGCAAAGGGCTTGTTTGGCTAATAGAAAAAGCAAAGATGCTTGGGTCATTAACAGAATAACCCGTGAAGATCCAGGTTAGAATTGGTCTTCAGCAACCCATGCTTGTTGTAAGAGGCGACTAATGAGATCGGGTGGTCAGGCTCACTGACTTGTTTGGCCCATGTCATCGTATCCCAGTTGCGTCGATTGATGCTCATGATGTTGATCACTAGAATGTCTGGTCCAGACTCTGTTATTTACAGATCGCTGCCATCTAACTGGAATATTGACGAGTCTGGCGTTAAACAACAAATACACAGACAACATTAACGGAATAAACGTAACCTGGGTTAGCCTGGTTATATTGCAAAGATGGTACAAGTTTCAGACGAAACCACCATAGTCTTACAAGAGGAAATATGGTCGGGTGCAGCTGAACTAGTTGGCACAGAAAGCAGTTCATGCAGAGAGAGAATCCACAGAACGCCCTTCATCTGGGTGGCCAGCCAAGAGCATTGTTACTACTAGTTACATAAATATTGTTCTCTCAGTTTCAGCAGCACCTGTAAACAGTTGTCAGTGTCATAATTTGATGAATGCGTTGCCCAATATTCCCGGCCTGTTTCTGGGTGGCGCCACTGTAGATGTGCTAGAAGAAGCATGTAGACAAGGCCTATATTGTTGGTAATGGAAGTCTATGATATTTTGAAATGAGAACAGGAAATATCAACAATGTTTTTGATTTGGTTATGTCTATCCAGACGCCCCTCAGAGTATGAGTGGTTTAAGGTCACCAATGTCAGTTATGTCCCTTGCTTGTGCCAGGATCATATGGGATCGAATCCCAGATCCAGTTATGATCTTGGTTTATCTACACCATATCCATGTTCGTAACTATACTGACCAGCAATAAAAACGCAACTCAGAATTCATGAAATTTATTCTTTTTCAACATGAATTTTGATTTGATACTTTAACACAATTGTTTTGATTTCTTGAATTGTGTTTCTTTTGCTGGTCAGTATATTTGCAAACCTGCACCACTTGGGATGGTCCTCCCACATTTAACTGACATGCTTCGATATAAGGAACTGGTGTCAATACTCAGTACACAACCTTATTCATGCTTAATGATCCAAGTAACCTGAACCAGCTGAAAAGTCAAGTTAACTTGAAAAGAGGTAAGGGAATATTTGTACCTTCATATTCATCAGCACAGGATAATAAAAGGTAACAAAAGGATTCTTCCAAAATAAACCATGAATATTGGGTAAAGACCAAAATGTACATGCACTGAACTGAAGGCACTTCTCCAGGTGTGAGGGGAGGGGCACCTGCCGGCATCCCCCCATCTGACTGGCTCTGCAAGCATGTGAGCTATGTGCTGCCTCACCTGAGATTCCTCCTCACAGCTCCAGATAAAGCTCCACTGCTAGGTAACAACAGAATCATGTAAGCCTGAATGCATGCAAGTGTACTCAGGTAAACAACGACACGTGTGTTCGGCAGTGCTTGTGCAACAGGACAGGGAATTCTGCACCGTTTGTTGGATTAATCATCACAGAATTTACATTTCTTTGCAAAACAAATGTATATGCCAGGAAACCTTTTATTGAAGTACTGATGGAGCATGTCTGTATTGGCATTGATCTGTTGAAACACTTAATTGGTATTATCATGTTTGTTTCAACTGTTTCAACCAGTGAATGTCCGGGTTAGAATGAACCTTCAGTAACCCATGCTTGTCGTAAGAGGCGACTAACGGGATCGGATGGTCAGGCTCACTGACTTGTCATCGGTTCCCAATTGCGCAGATTGATGCTCATGCTGTTGATCACTGGATTGTCTGGTCAGGATTCGATTATTTGCAGACCACCGCCATATAGCTGGAATATTGCTGAGTGTGGCGTAAAACTAAACTCACTCACTCACTCNCTCAACTGTTTCAATCAGTTTTAAGAACATTGGAGAAAGAGTGCAACTGTCATGAAGTATATGTATGGAAATGCACAAGTAAGTTACTTAACTCTTCTGCTGGTAATAATGGGATGTGATACGTTAAATCAATAATATAGTCTTGTACAGTAATTCTTATATCGTTATTGTCATCCTTGTTTGATGTGAAGCAGGTGTTACGTCAGTACAATGATCTTGTACTTGTAACTAATTCAAGCAGTATGCTGGATATGCACTGTCTAACCAGTACCTGTACAATGTAACCCTAATGGTGTTGATGATGTCACTGCTGGTGTAAGTGAAGCAAGTGTTAAGTCTGTTTCATGGTCTTGACTGTGTAAGCAGGTGTTAAATGTCTTTAATGGTCTTGTACAATCCAAGCAGGTGTTAAGTCACTTTAAAGGTCTTGTACTATCTAAGCCGGTGTTACATGTGTTTAGTGGTCTTCTATAATCCAAGCAAGTGTTAAGTCACTTTAACGGTCTTGTACTATCTAAGCCGGTGTTCCATGTGTTTAGTGGTCCTGAACAATCCAAGCAGGTGTTAAGTCACTTTAATGGTCTTGTACTATCTAAGCCGGTGTTACATGTGTTTAGTGGTCTTGTACAATCCAAGCAAGTGTTAAGTCACTTTAATGGTCTTGTACTATCTAAGCCGATGTTACATGTGTTTAGTGGTCTTGTACAATCCAA
>VKKT01006504.1:16946-28988 GCA_008038995.1 Haliotis laevigata | reverse complement strand
TAAGTGACAGGTACATGACGATGTATATGTAGGTGTTAGCCTCTGAAGGTACATGACGATGTGTATATTTTTGTTAGCCTGTGAAGGTACATGACGATGTATACGTAGTTGCTAGCCTGTGAAGATACATGACGATGTGTATATGCAGTTGTTAGCCTGTGGAGACTAAGTGACAGGTACATGACGATGTATATGTAGTTGTTAGTCTGTGAATACTAAGTGACAGGTACATGACGATGTATATGTAGTTGTTAGTCTGTGAATACTAAGTGACAGGTACACGACGATGTATATGTAGTTGTTAGTCTGTGAAGACTAAGTGACGGGGTCATGGTCATATATATGGAGATGTTTCTTTTACCTGGAAGAAAGATACATGACTATGGTGGTTTGTTGATAGGCCAAATGACATGTAGATGTTTCATGTGGACTAGATGACAGGTAAACAATCTGTAAGTTCAATGACGGGTACATATAGACATTTAGGAACTATGCAGTGTACTGGTCGGCGGCATCTGCACGTACATGTGAAACCCGGATCCTGCTGCAACAAAGTATCAGATGTAGGGGAAGGTTTGTGATAGTGATTGTCGACTCGGGAATATTGACGGTGTATTTCCAAATACGCAGTTGTCCATTAAATATCATGCAGTTCAGCTGGATATATAAGGGTGCATCAACCATGCAGAGAAGCGTGGAATCTGAAGAGAGTGACAGATTTACTCACAGTGTTTGTAAGCGGAATAGGTTCCGGAAAGCATTGGGATGAATGTAATTTATCTCGTTGTTTTGCAGGAATCTGAAACAGATATACAAACACATAATGCATGAAAGAGGATAAGTTTACTGTCGATACGAAATAGAACTCTTGATCTTGACTCGTCGATCTTTTTGTACTGCTTATTTAGCTCCACGTCGTAACAATGCGTTAGAATACAAACATATACCAGACGTACAAGTTTGGAAATGTGTTTGAATTCTTAACTGAATGGGCATATGCTGGATTCATTGTAAATACGTTAAGTGGCCTAAGACGGGTCTCTCCCACATTAAGAACACCTGAACACATTTTGCACACGATATTAAATATTTTTAGACCTTAATATGTTGTCACTGTCTAAAGTTGTAAAATTGCTAAAACACTGGGATCAACTACACATCTTCCAGTGTGATTATCACATTGTCACACACACAAAGTAATTAATGTTAGCGTCGACGACCCAGATTTCCTTTTTTGAGTAGGGGGTGGGGGTGTATGGTTAATTTCAGGTATTCAGAATATCGACGTTATCAAACACATGTCCTTACACGTAATTTTGCAATTTTGCAGCCTTTGTTGTTAAACAATCTGGAAGGAGTTTGCGTTGGATTTTCAATTTTCGAAAATATTTATGAATAGAACACTGAAAATAAGTGAAGACACCAGGTATTTTGGGTTCCACCTTCTTCAAGCTTATTTACAAGTGCAGCTCATGTTAACAACGACCAAGACATTCCCCACCTCGCCACAATGAGGTTACAGGAATCTTGGAATCTGCCAAGTGTAACAGTTCCAGGCTTGATGTATCTATCGGTAACTCACAGGGTCTCTATAGTCTCTGCAGTGCTAAAATCTTCTTCTTGTATTCTTGTTATCTTGGTATTAGTCAGTGATCTGAAAAGAAAAAAATAACGATGACGTTTCATTTATTTGGTTGTAATACTGTAGTATATTGCATTCAAAGTGTCTGTTGATTGTAAGTGTCGTTAAGAATATAGGGTCAAGTTTAGCTGGAAGTCTCTGTACATAGTTGCCTCCCTTAGGCGTACCAGAATCTCAGATAAAGTGGGTCAAGATCCATGTTCCCCTGATTGTATGTTTAGGTTCGACATCAAAACCCGTGCCCATTAGTTGAAGATAGAGGCGTAAAAATATTGAGGGAGTATGGTTTTGCGAGGCATTTAGCAATATTCCAACAGAATCAAGGCGGGGGACGCCAGAAATGTGCTTCACGAAATGTACCAATGTTGGGAATTGAACCCGGGTCAACGACGTGATAGGCCATCACTTAAACCACTTGGATGCTTCACCACCCCGTTATGTAACAATCGCTTACTAACTCCATTATTATTAGCAAGTATTATTATTGACAGACTAAACTTTTTTTCAGTAAAACGATTTCGGTCGACTGTGGCACTTTCGCACTGGACAGGCTTATCGTCAGAACCCTTGTTCACTCTGCACGCAACCCAGAGAGCGAATGTGACTTCTCCGGATACTCGTGAGATACCATTCCAACCCACCAATTTGAAGACCCCGAAACAATGCATCCGTCTGCATTACCCAGAGTGACAGCTTGGGAGGTACCAAACCTGAGGCACCGAGAATGATGCGGAGGCAACGAGGCTCTTGGGAAGAAAGCGATGTTATCCTGAATTTTGTCAACCACATTAGTGTCAGTGTAAGGGATAGTGAATCAATTATTTATATGATTTTGTTGGATTTATAAAATAACAGGGGCTTTTTTGTATTTGACACGTTTGGGGTTTTAAACTGACCTATTCGAAAGAACCTTATAATGACAATTTTCCATGGTGACCATTTTCCATTCCTCTATATGATCTGGGTCTAAAGAAGAATTCGAGTAAACCATGTGTGTGTTACTGAGCATGGTATGTGCAATTTGGTCATTAAGTGCATAGCTACGTGGATCAAATCGAAGCGAGGGGTGGGGTAACCTAGGAGTTGATGTGTTCGCCCGCCAAGCCGAAGCCTATTTCTGATGTGGCCTTCTGCGATGTTGCTGGAACACTGCCAACTGCTGCCTTAACCTCACTCACTCATTCACTCTTTCGATCCAGAACAATATCTTCCAGATTACCGGATCACAGCTCAATGTTCACAGCCAAAGCAAACGCCACATAAACAGCCTTAAAATATATTAATAAACACCCCAAATATAAACAATATATAACCTATTCAGATTCTACTTCGCGCCTTCAGGCTATTAAATATCTTTCTTGCAAACATCTACTTTCAATTGAAATTATTGAATTACATTATGTTCTTGCTACTGGCCAATGCTACATCATCTTTTGTTGGTTACCCAGCCACGTTGGCATTTCTGGGATAACAATGGCTGATCTTGCTGCCAAGGCAGCAATCCACAACTCTGTGACACCACTTCTCATCCCTACTCTGATTACAAAGCTGTCATTAGATCATACATCCTTGATCTCATGCAAAAGAAGTGGGACACCCCAGTAGGTATAAATAAATTACATGAAATAAAACTCTATATTGGTTACACCTACTTGGGTTGTCAGTCCAGATTTGAAGAGGTCATTATACGACGATGTCGTATTGGTCATTCAAGATATACCCACGAATACTTATTGAAAGGTGAAGATCCTCCGTTTGTGATGAGAGAATCACAGTCAAGCATGTGCTGCTTGACTGCATTGATGTTTCCATCACAAGGGACAAATATTTCAGCGTTAAAACTGTTAAGGGTCTTTTTAATAATATTACTCACCATTTTATTATCGAATATTTAAAAGGCTGACTGACTGAGTTTAGTTTTACGCCACTTTTAGCAATATTCCAGCAATGTCACGGCGGGGGACACCAGAAATGGGCTTCACACATTGTGCCCACGTGTGGAATCGAACCCGGGCCTTCGGCGTGACGATCCAACGCTTTAACCACTAGGCACCCCACCGCCCCATATTTAAAAGAAATAGAATCGATTGATACATTTTTATTGATATGATTTGTATATAGATACATAATTTAGTAGTAGTAGTTTAAATTAGTAACTGAGATTGTTGGCGGCTGTATGCCCGAAGGGGGTTGAAGTATTGTAAAATTATTGTCCTCCTGAAAGGGTACATAGGTCCCAAAACTTCCAGAGTCAATTTAACACTTACCAGGTTTAAAGCGTAGTATTTTTTGTGATTTTAATAATGGCTAAATGTTACTACAATCGCTAGCGGCAGGGTTCATGTAGGTAGCAAAGGTACTGTAAGTCCCCATGGCTCTTGGTATGGTGATCTACCTTCAGTTGTTGGCGATTTTATATTGTATTGTCTCCTTTAGTTGAACAGTTTCAGATTTAATTACTAGTTTTAAATTCATATCTGTGATAATCTAGTTGTTTTACTGTCCTTCGTCGACAGTTTTTTTATATAATTTAATTGCGTTTGTTATGGATTTATAACTTTGAAAGACACGATATGGCTGAAATATTACCAATGTGACTATATATTCTAACTCACTCACACACTCACGCATTCACTCACTGACCCACTCACTCATCAAATATGACAATGTAAAGCTACTTACAAAACCCGAATATTGGGATATAGGTCCTTTGGTATAGATGTAATGGTATCCGTTCCTGAGCATCTAATTGTAGGATTTCGTCCATTGTTACATTTACAGCTGTTCGTTTTACAGTAGGCCCTCTGACCTATTATAGGTGTTGTACAGATCATCAACACAGGTAAAATCCACATATATTTGTATTTTTTCCTTTGAATCATCGTGAACGGTAAACACCACTTCATGGCACAGAAGCGTCCTATTCCTCGTATGTCCTCTCGAGTTGTGTAACAGTATACTTTTCTATAGGCCGTAAAACAGGCATTTGAATACACTCGCAGGCAATTCACAGATACTCGACGATCATTCAGATGTGCTCGGGTTCATTGCTTCGTCTAGCAAGACAGTATATATCTTGAACACTGGCGTGGTACGTTATCAAATGTTGACACTGATGGCGTTATAGGAGGAGTGTTCCCCGTCGTCACAAGAAACACGTCCTATTGCTACGGCACTACAACTTATTGGCACCGTGTCTTATCTCCTACAGCATATTTCGTGCACCTCGTTAATCGCAGTCGTTGTTATCCCTATGTCACAAATCTTCAGATACCCTTTAATCGTTTCCTTGCACCCTTAAAGCAATATGAGGGTTTAATTCCGGGTGCTTTATTCCCGCTGCATTCTTCAGCTCCTGGAGTCTCCGTCTGAATTCTGCAATATGGATATCAGAGGTCACCTGCAAGATGAAGCGTAAAATCGTATTAATTTAAACAAATATTAAATACTTAACACGCTTCCAATGTTATAATACTTTCAGGAACATAACAGTACATTAAAGTTCCGAGAATAACGAACCAGGCCATCTAACCTACTTGTTGAATGTCCTATAACAACCAGGGGTGGAAATATGTTTAAAATTGCTAGTGTACTCCGGTACAGTGGCACATGTAAAGTCACTTGCCCTGATTATTTTCCCACTATACCAACCGTTTTTTTTTGCTGATTTTGTAAATAAACAACATAATAAACATTGGAAAGTCAACTGGACACCGGTAAAGTGTGATATACAAATTTGCTTGCCCGACAGAAAAGAACACTGGACTCGGACGTCGGGCAATGGGTTATTTCCACCCCTGAACAACGGTACAAAATTAACATAGAAAAGAAAAAGGGTAAATTGTTCAATTGCAAGCTTATCTAAATGTTAAATGACAGAACCTGTTTTGTATAAACAACATAAATGTTCACGCTGAAGAACCAGTTCAGTTCCAAACTACCATGTGTTAAATATATGACGTCAAAGTTGATAATCACATTTTTCGTGAAAAAGAGAAAACAGCGATACAATTATGTGAAGGGAACACCAAAAACAAAGGCTGACACCAGGTGTTCACGTAAATGTTCTACAACAAACTAATGCTGGGGTTGTTCGTGAGGTTTGTTCTGATGTACATGTAGGTGTATTGGTTGTTAGGATCTGACATATTTAACCTTGCTTGTCAGTGAAATACCACAGATACTTCAGCATCCTTCATATATTGACACTGAGGGCGACAACCAAATCTCAGCCTGGATACCGTATATGTGTATAAATATACCGCCCTACCCTTTGGAGCTGACAAGGATCTACTGAACAGAGAAATTTAGCTTGCCTAATAATCTTTCAGACAAAACCAAGTCCATATACTGATCAAAGGCACAATTGATTAACATAGTGAATGATGAATACCCAATGTAAAGAAAGTGGTCAAATGTGACAAATGTTATATTTTGGGATGACACTTTCGAAGTTAAGTACAGACTATAGTAGCTTTGCTGGGTCGAGTCCCATAACAGATTCGAACCCACACATGAGGCGGCTGACTTGTGTTTGTGATTAGGTGCCTGGCTCTAAAATATAACATGTTTCATAGTGAAACATATATAAAAATGGTTCCATGTGTAAATCAATCACTGTAGTGAATGTTTATCAACAAAGGTAAGTCCGTTTTTCTGCCATATGATTACGACATATTAGCGTCCTAAGAAAAAATAACATTCGATTCAGGGTTTGATTGATGTACTTAAACACTCTGATCTGTGTGTTTAAAGGGCCACTGATCCAGAGCGATTAATGTTTCTTGCCAACAGTCTAATTACGAAACCAAGCTGCAGGCCTGTCGGTACCTGCTCACTCGACCGTGACGGGCACGGGGACGCTGACCACATCAACTGTCATGTATGTAGACTAAAATATGGTTCACTATGTTAAATCGGTTTCTTTTCATAATCATAAGAAGTATAGTTAATTACGTCTATAAAGAACATGTTTTTACCGAACTCAAAAATATAACTTAGTGGCTGTTTTGTCCTGTCAACTTAGTATATATTGTAAGCGAAATTATAATGAGCTACGGTCACAAGGAACAAAACAAATAGTGATCCCTTAAAACAGATTCATCTATCAGATTCTGATTATATCAAAATCATGTATTTATGAATCACAATCAAATAGTGATGATATCAGGTGTTCGAAAATGGTACACGTCACAAACACATGCAAAGACAGGGCAATCAGTCACCGGAAACAATCACGGTAACCAACAAATCAAAAGATTAATTGCAACGGGCATATTTTTTGTCTGAGTTGCATCAAATTTGGAAACGTCCTTCGCATCTGTACCCTATTAGCTTTATCGAGGCCTTGAACTTTGGTGCACAGTTCATATGACTTCCTTTTGAGATCTTAACAGGAAGGGCACGCTTGATTGTATTTCAAAAGTTGTGAAATAAAGACACCAATGCCTGGGATTATCAAGTAATTAACAGATTTAGGTATATTCTCGGTTGTATATTCTATGAGCATCATATTTATGTCATGTTAAATAATATGCTTTCACATACTTAGTCCTAACAAAGCAAGACAAACACATAATTGTGCTAAATATATAATAATTTATTCTTGTTATGAACATAAATATATACTAATGCATTATAGGAATTGTAAACCTATCACAGCTGGGTTTCAACAAGGAACTATACTATCCCTTCTGATATTTAGAATCTTGACAAAATATATGACACATTAACAACTGATTTACCTCTTTAGAAGGATTTATTTATTGTTGCTTGCCTAGTGGTTAAAATATTTGCTCACGTTGAGTTCGATTCCCCACATGGGTACAATGTAGGAAGCCCGTTTCGGCCGTGACATTCATGGAATATTGCTAAAAGAGGGGAAAAACCACATCCACTCATTCACGCACCTGTGAGGATATTACATCTATGATTGCTTGTTTGTTTAACGCCCACTCAGCAATATTCCAGCACAATGACCCCGGTCTGTAAATAATCGAGCCTGGACCAAACAATCTAGTGATCAAAAGCATGAGCATCGATCTACGCAATTGGGATACGATGACATGTGCCAACCAAGTCAGCGAGCCTGACCGACAACCCGATCGCGTTAGACGCCTTTTACAAGCACGGGTCGCTGAAAACTGTTTCTAATTCGGATCTTCATGGGTTTACATCTATGATTCAACATAATGATATCGGCTTCAGTTTAACTCTGCGGATATCCTTTCCTGCTCAAAATCCACAAATCTTATAACACATATTGGTAAGCACAAGCGTGATGATAAATACGGTGTAAAAGCAATCACAATACGTGTTGAAGTAACCGTAAACACAAAAGACTGGGCGGGAACCTGCCTACACCAACGACAAACATATAATGAGTATATATATAAATACCTAACATACTCCAGAGAATGAGAAAGATTAAGAGTCAGATAAGTTAAAAACGCATATCCTGTCTGTTGAACATGTCGTCCGATAATATCAACGACAGACATATAATGGGCATACGTAAAAATCTAACCGTGCATACCCCAGAGAATGACAAAGATTAACAATAAAACGAATATCCTGCTGAACATGTCGTCTACAGCAAAGATAGCCTGAATTGATTTCGAACTCATCCCTCCATACTGTGTCGTAAACATACGGTGTGAACCGTCAGTTCTAAAACAAGAAATGGGCTTCACACATTGTACCCATGTGGGGATTCGAACCCGGGTCTTCGGCGGACGAGCCAACGCTTTAACCACTAGGTTACCCCACCGCCCCCATTTCTTAAATACGTGATGGGGTAGCCCTGTAGCGGCCGCGGTAGCACTGTAGTTAAAATGTAAACTCTTCACGGTGAAAGCCCGGGTTTGATTCTGCTCATGGGTACAATGTGTGAAGCTCATCTCTGAGTGTACCATCGTGGTATTGGTGACATATTGCTGTAAACAGAGTCAAATTTTGCTTACTATAATACTGAGGATGCCCTTAAACATGAAACTGAGACATGTAACGACCTTATAGACACCAAATATTATGTGGAAATTCTAACGGCTATGAGACTATTTTATATCATTATTTCCTATTGTTAACATATTAAGCATTTTACTGAATATCCATCTACGTAAGCGAATCAGAGATAATATGCCCAGCTGTAAGAAATGCAATGTGAATATGACAGCTTCCATATATATGTCAATAGGTTATTTACCAACGTCCTCAGGTTCTGGTAGAGAACAATAACAGGCATCACACATGAAAACACCATCTGAAGCCGTAGTTGTTTTGCATTCGGTCAGGATGAAGACATTATAATCCCATATTTATATGAATAACCTAGGTCTTTTATAAGAGGGGTATTGGTACCATGTTAATGGGTTACTAGGTGAGCCAGGTTAGACTGTTGTGAGCACAAGAGTTCGAATCTCTGTTTGGACGATAATTTTTAAAAATATGAATCTACACTTTTGCAATCGTATACTGTTTTTATATGTTATGATTAACATATATTTCAAATTTGAACGGAATCGATGAAAAAATGAATGTTTTAGAAACTTCTAGCGCTACACCCGTTACATAAAATACCCCGCTACACACGTTATATAAAATACACTGTATGTGGTTGTGAGTCATGCTTTATCAAGTCCCTTTGCGGCCACCACCCTGTCAATACATATTTCACAACATACTAATCAGAAACTGTGTAGTTGATATAGGCTTCAGGAATAGGGATTACGTGAGAGTTTCAATGCTCTATTCTATTTATATTGCAAAATTAAAGGTGTTTTATTTATAGAATAAAAATATATAGAAGAAGCACCATATCCCAAGGTAGCAGTGTTCGGTTCAAATGAACATGCGGGTAGCTCAAAGTCCATGCCAGATTAGCTACCCTAGAAATGCCTTTGGCATTCATTACATAGCAAGCAGCGGTAGTCTAGTTCTAGATGTATGTAACAGCTATGTGGTGGTATGGCAAGCTCCATGCCAACTGCTAAACTTCTCAGTCTTTAAATAAACGGCTGGATGAGAGGATTAGGGACAAGCATGGTAGTTGGTCATTGAATAGAGAGGTTTTACTTGGGTGCGGTGTAAAATCCGACAATTTACTTGAACATGGGTGTTTTGGGGCTTGCTGGTGTTGTTGTCAGAAAACGTATCTAGCGACACTGGCGCCACTGTTCAACAATCAAGTATGTCCTTTCTACTAAGACTTTTAAAAGGGAGCCATATTTACCCTTGCTCACAACTTGTTTATCAAGCTTACAACATTAGGGCTTGGTAAAGAGTTCTGTTTTTCATGGAAGACATTTGAAGGAATTTCTAAATTTGACTCATCAATGCCAAAATGATGTTTGATGAAATTCCGTATTTTGACTCGTACGGTATTTCTTCTGTCTCAGGTGAACAGGTACCCTGTCTTTGCCTGTGTTTATGACTCATCCACAAGTGGGGCGGACACAGCTCACCTTTTCGCCAACCCCAATTATTGCCACTACTCGATCGTGGTGCATAAAAGTCGGAACCCCAGGACGGACTCTACTGTTTTCATCATTTGATTATGGACAGGGTTTTGTCACTTATGCAATAACCCGTGAAGATCCGGGTTAGAATTAATCTTCAGTAAGGGATGGGTTGGTCAGGCATGCTGATTTGGGTGACACATGTCATCGTATCCCAACTGCGTAGATAGATGCTCATGATGTTGATCACTGGATTGTCTGGTCCAGACTTGATTATTTACAGAGCGCCGCCTTATAGATGGACTATTGCTGAGTGCGGCATAAAATTAATCCCCCTTATGCAATAACGTAAGAAAGTATGTCTAATAGTAACATTAAACGTGCATGTTATATCAATCAACGCCATGTGTCCAGCGATTCCTGACGCAAGAAAGTGATTATGACCCAGGTGCCCGACATCAAACATTAGGCACTGAACATCACGGACTGGCCAGCAGTAAATATGGCTTAACGCTGAAACACGACCTGTTAGTACACAGTGTGTACTCGAGAAGAATCGAGGCTGGTGCTTTGCTTGCCAACAGTGGATCACCATGTTTACCTAGGGTTAAGTGGACGCCACTTAATGATGTGGTGTGACGCGCACTGACTATCTGACTGAATCTACGTCATCTGGTATATGGGATGGCTGAACATAGTCTAGAAGTCTGAATTCGGGACACCTGATTCAATATTCATCAAGACTTTCAACTAAATAACACACCCTATCCTCTGCCATTCATATTGATGTCCAATATCATTCTGCGAAATAGTTGAAAACAATAACTACTATATATGTATTTATTTATTCATTTATTTGAATGAGTCAGCAAAAAGTGTATAATTTCATGCGAGTCATAGTGCGATAGCTTGGCGTGGTAGGAAAGCCATGCGGTGTTAGATCTTAGCACTGTGGTGAAACCCTCGAGCGCAGTAGCTGCCAGTTAAACCTTGCAGCGTAATCAAGGTGAACTTTTATTCGAGACCACGATCATAGATTTCTGCCACGCCTAAGGGGCGCAACTCACGGCAGATTGAGGCGACTTGGACTATTGGGATTTCTTTCACACTTTTAAAACATATTAAGAATAAGACACATGTATTTCAGTAACGACGAGGCATTCATCTCTATGACAAAACACCTTCGACAACCTTATATATACATGACGTCATGTCTTAATATAGAACCACTTTCAACGAATTGTAAATAGAAAGCCCACGAACGATGGCTTACATGACCGAATTCATAGTAAATAGAAGATGAGGGAGGTGTTCTTGACAATGCATGCTGATTGCTTGACATCCAGAGTAAGGTTCTATTATTCAGTCTCAAAGCCCTGAAGGATGTGAGAATATTGCATGCAGTTATTTGAATCAAATCTGGGAACTTCAAATAAACTTTTGAGTCTTCTGTATATAGCTTTATCTAGTTTTGGTACTCCCCACGATCTCTTTTACGATATTAATTCATAAAGCTGCATTCATTTACACAATGAAATAATTGTGGTACAGCCCCGCCCCCGCAAAGGAACACCCACAGGCATCTAGACGAAACATTTGAATTGATTTCGTTTTATAAACATAACGTGGAGAGTTCTATGGATATACAACTTCTTTAATATAATATGAGCGACGTTTCGGTGTAGCTAATAACACCGTTATCAAGCAAATGATGTACAATACTAGAGGCAAGGTATATAATCATATATATATACATACATGTAGTAAGTTGAACAGTAAGTGATTGATGTTTGCAAATTAATGAGGTTGATGTACAAGGTTGGAGGATGTTTACACAAGAAGGCAGTTGTTACACAAACAGAGTAAGCTATGGGGGATTATAGGGAGGAAGCCAGTGATATGACAGACAGGAGAATAATGGGATTAAGATTGCTTGGTGATGAG
>VKKT01006499.1:112286-124494 GCA_008038995.1 Haliotis laevigata | reverse complement strand
TCTTTTCACTAAAAAATCATATGGTATGGAAACTTTGATACATTTTATGCACCAGTTCATTGGATTGCTCAGTCTGAGAAAATAAGGATGTTGATTGATTAATTTCCATATATATATTACTATGCGGATGTGTTGGGCTTTTGATGTTAATACACACCTGGATAAATCAGTAACGATGGCCACAAAACCGTGTTATTGATTTATTCGGTTAATTAATTTCGGTTCATTGATTTAGGCAACGGTAATCATCGTGACGTCATTTTCTAACCATTGTTGCGATTTTTATGAAAAAGGGGCACAATATCTTTTACACTTTAATCATTAAACACCAGACAAAATAAGGCAGGTGTAAAGCGCTAGCATATATTTAATCTAATCAGAACAGTTCAAGGCTGTTCCTGGTGTTTGAGCAGAGACCCTTGCCAGTAGATTTAGGTATATGGACACGCAAACAGCCACGTCACTGAGACTGACCACCAGGTGCCGTTGTACAAAGCGATCTTAGCGCTAAGGTAACCGTAACTCCCATACCCTAACATAGACTTAAGGTAGTCTTAGCGCAAAAGTTGTTTTGTACAACGGCACCCTGGCAGGTGTATTAGGTCAGCTCTTACAAGACATATTGTCGCCAATACCTGGGAACACGACACTTGTAAAAACAGGGATACTCGACCTTCTACACGTCCCACATTACGACCAGTTCTCGGGTTTATCTTTTTTTAATATAAGGTGAGCGTGAATGATGTGGCACTTACCCTTGGTGTCATCTGGTAGTTCCCAGTGATGGGACGTGTTGCTGTGAACCTGCAATTATGTCTTTCTGAAGAACAACGACATCTGTAAAGAAGACCTCACCAAAACGTTCTTTTCTCGTCTTTTTTCAACCTCATTCAAACTATTTTCTTTATTCGGTTATTTACATGAAGGATATGTAACTGAGAATGCTAACTTCCCGTTCAACTCACCAGAGTAAATGCACTCATGGATAATGTAGCTGATGGGAGGGTGGATTAGCCAAGTGGTTAAAGCGTCCGCTCGTTACGCTGAAGACCCGAGTTCGATTCCCCACATGGGCACAATGTGTGAAGCCCATTTCTGGTGTCCCCCGCCGTGATATTGCGGGAATATTGCTAAAACCAAACTCACTCACTCTTTGTATCTGTCAAAGCCTACGTGTCAAAATGTGAACATCTTCAAGTATTTAGATGAAACAAACGTGTCTTTGGTTAAATAAGTCAGTTATCTTAATGTTAACCCATCGCCCCATTAAAGCGAGACAATATCTCCGCTAAATACTATCATTTCACTCGAGTTAAAAATCGGTTTAATATTGCAAGATAGATATTATAATTTTAGTTATGAATATGCAATTTATTGTGATTGAAAATTTATTTATAACTTTACACATGTTGTTGAAGCATTTAAAGTATGACTTCAGCTTTCTTAAAGGCCACAACACTGGACGCTCATTTGGCACTCGTGCAGATACATTTTCTTGTTATTGGGAAATATGAACAATTTTTAAGTCATCAATAACAGTTATATTGATGGAAATGAATACTGGAATCGGCTCTCAACACATAATGCTTGATGGTAGAACTGTCAAAACTGGTGAGCAGTTCACTATTTAGTGCATCTAGATCGCATCTTTAAACAGTTTTATAATTGTATCAGCAATAAGAGTCAGTGTCAGAAGAGTGAGTGAGGACGCTTTGATCTCTAGGCTACTCCACCGCCCCCTGTGTCGGAGGAAAGCTCGTGAAAGTCAGAGGCGACGAACAGGATCGGGTGGTCGTGTGTCTTGGCTCGATATTTATCATTGTATCCAACTTGTCTGTATCGATGCTCATGATGTCAATCACTGGGTGGGTGATTGAGTGAGTTTAGTTTTACGCCGCTTTTAGCAATATTCCAGCCATATCACGGCGGGGGACAATTTGAGCTTTACATATTGTACCCATGTGGGGAATGGAACCCGAGCTTTCGGCGTGACGAGCCAACGCTTTAACCACTAGGTTACCCCACTGCCCGTCTACATGAAGCTTATTGCTACTACGATCATCACCGTCAGCATAACAATCATAAAATGTTCATGTAATTTATTTATTAATTCACGTAACGGAAACAAAGTATATAGAGCATGGGTTATATTGAGCTATTGGGACAGAATTTGGCCATATCCTTTAGTGTTCGTATAAATCTATTCAGTGTGAGCTATAATTACAATGTAAGAGTTTGTTAATGCAAACCGATGCGGTTATGGTAATACACCGTGATCCCCATGTGAAGATGACAGCGTGCTCCGGTAAGTTTACGAACCTCTCGTTGTATCTTAATTGATAGGACCCGTGAAGATCAGGGTTAGAATTGATCTTCAGCAACCCATGCTTGTCTTAAGAGGCGACGGGATCGGGTGATCAGGCTTGCTGACTTGGTTGACACATGTCATCGTGTCCCAGTTGCGTAGATCGATGCTCATGTTGTTGATCACTGGATTTTCTGGTCCAGACTCCATTATTTACAGACTACCACCATATAGCTGGTATAGTGCTGAATGAAGCGTAAAAATAAACTCACTCAGACATAATTGATAGACCAAGCGATTTATCTATCTGCTTGTAGCCTAATTTTCCAACAACGCATGTCACCCCAAGTAGAAAAGATCGTAAACAAATTATTTTTTAAATCTCTTGGGCATTGCGTGAACTTTGAGATGCCAATGTATCAACAACCATTACTATAGGAACCTGAATGTGCACGGAACGAACCTGTCCAGCTTTTTCACTGTATCACAGTTCTGAAATACGTAATATTTTCCTCAATTTATAAATAATTGCGACTTTATAAAATAGGATTAAACAGCACATTTTGTATGTTTCACTCAATAACGAGAATACTAAAAGTCTGTCTTAGTATTGATACACACTGATCTTCATTTTCCAAGTTGTATGCTAATTAGAATTGTATGTTAACTTCTTTGAGAGGTATTTTATAAGTTGTAAAGATGAAGGAAAACCAAGTTCTATGGATAGTCATTTGCTTGATAACGGTGTTAGTATCTACACCAAAACGTCACCTTCATTGCAACAAAGAAGCTGACTATCCATATAACTTGGTTTTCCTTCATTGTGTGTAAAGCGTTAAGACTACATGAAGGTCCGTCCCAAGTCTATAATCCGTCAGTGTCCATATACATTTGTACGCTCGTCTTGACTGCCAAGTTTACTTGATAAGCTTTATGTACTAATCGTTAAAACTACATGTCCGGAGATAGAAGTAAACAATACTCTATCATAACACTCTCTCCGTGAAAACAGTTAGGTAATTTTAGTCATTTCTGCATTCTCAAGTCTTTCAAAACTACGAAGTAATTTCAAGATTCAGATTGTCAGCAGTGTAGATTAGCAGCATTTGTAAGTATTGTTTAAAGAAGTGACAGTTGAATGTACGACCATATCACGAACTCTGAGAACATCGGTGGTATAAATAACGGCCTTTATTCGGGGTATTTCACTTATGGAATACACAGAATAAAGACTGGACACTAACAGATGCTTCCTGGTTATTTGAAGTTAAGTCGTGTTCACTTCATCATTACATGTTCTTAAATTATGTTCACATTTCTCTGTTTTCTGTTGCGTTCCATTCTGTGTTTAAACAAATAACGAATAAATTAGGAATTAGCAATATTTTTCAAAATAATAAGGTCTCATTTTGAGCAACGCCCAAAAAAGATAAACAATAACGCATGAGTGTACCAGTTTTCGTTTAACTGGTTAACTGCATGTACAGACATAGTTTATTCTTGTAACCAAGCGACATGTGTGTGTTTCCATTTTGTGTATCATACATGTATGTAACAAGTATAAGTTGTACATAATAATGATGCAAACATGTACCTCTGTAAATGAAGTTCAGTTCAGTTCAGTTGGTCTTTCCTAAAGCAGTTTTAGTCAAGCTGAAAAACTAAATCATTTTCGTGCAGATCCACTTAAGCGGTATCAGAACATACAATAAGGATTTATTTATTTATTTATTTCACATGTCTTGTACTATACATGTGAGAATATATTCAGTTATTTCAAGAATTTATTGCTATTGTCACATCTGGGGCAAGTATTAATCGAACGTGACTTGGGTGTACTTCCCTCGAAACTAAGCAGTCGGGATAGGTGATAAGTTCAAATTGCATGTGGTCAGTGATCGATGTTGTGTATTGCATATTGCCATTAGCAGATAGGCAGGCAGACAGATAGGTGTCAATAAAACAGACATTGAGTTTTGTCTGTGACAGAGGCACATCTATATCACGGTTAGATATCCTGACAATGCTAAATAATGACGTTGCTTTTAAGTATCGAACTGAGAAAGTGACTCGGTAAGAAGAACGTGTGGTGAAATAGTCAAATGAAATTATATAAACAGTTTCTGGTGTCCCTCGCCGTGATATTGCTAAAATATTGCAAAAAGGGCGTAATCCATACTCACTCACTAACCCAATTGTTTGATTATACGAACAATTTAGCTGACGAAGTAACTAATTCTCGCTCGTTGAGAATTTCAATCCCGAGGTAACCGTTCTTATAAATAGCCTAGACTTACAATACGATTGTCTCGTGAAGATCCGGCTTACAACTGATCTTCAGTAACCCATGCTTGTCGTCAGTTTCCTGACTTGGTTGACACATATCTTTGCTGAGTGCGGCGTAAAACTAAACTCACTCACAATCTAAAATATGATTCAAGATTCTGCCAAATTGTTCACTCTTACAAGGCTGCAGCGACTCACATGCTGACAAGTTTAGGCGACATGCACGTGCTGGTATCCCTTGGAGAATGCAACTCATTTGTTTCTTCACCTGTAAATATACCACAATATCCCGAAGACATGTTTTCCACCAGGTAACGACTTCAATGTCAAAAGCAAACGATTTTAAACATTTAAATATGATACATACAGGAATGTTAGCTGCACTATCGATTTTACAGACGCCATTAACTGTAGTATGATGTCTTCCCGTATTATTTTATTTGTGCACTGTATACATTTTATTCATCGCTGACTTGTGTGAAACCAGCTGTTGGGAATATAGGGCCTGAAGAGGTATTTACATAAGCACGTTTTGATAGAAATATGCTTGGATATTTAAATTGTGAAGAGTTTAGCATTTCATTTATTTAATAGCTGCTATGAAAGGATTGATTGATTGATTGGGACACGATGACATGTGACAATCAAGTCAGCAAGCCTGACCACCCGAAATCGTTAGGGGAAACGAACACTGGTCTTCAGCGTGACGAGCGGACGCTTTGACCCTACAGCCCCCCTCAACAATTACGTTGATCGATGTTCATGCTGTTCATCACAGTATTGACTTTTCCATACTTGATTATTACAGACCACCGCCATATAACTGGAATATTGCTGTGTATGGCGTTAAACAAACAAACAAACAAACAATACTATGAGAGTACATTGACACGTATAACCAAACAAATCCATATGTTCGTGTCGTTTACCTATGTTGTATCTACAAAACATCCATGTACCGTATCTCCCAGGTAATAATACAGTTATTATACTGTTTGATAAATGGATCGTCAACCAATCTAATGCCAATCTGTTACCGATGTCTCTACTAGAGTCACGTGACAACGTATAATAGCAAGGCCATGTGACACACTTCAGACTCTCTCCCGAGAGCACAGTCAGACAGGGATAGCAACGAGGTGTGTTTACATGGGCTAACAGATCTGTATTGTGAATCAGATAACAGGTACGTTTACCGGTTAAGGACACTATTTCACCGCGAACGGTATAGGTCAACTAGCGAAAGATCCGTTGGAAGTTTTCAGTATGTATATGCAGAGGTGAATGTCCGAGCAACTGTTTCAAAAACGAGGAGTAATGATGATGTGTCCCTCTTTAAAACACATCCTTACTTTTACTAACATTTTCTTTGAAAAAATGTACGAACAAAAGATCTTCATAGGCCATAATTTGTAAAGTTAGTTGGCTTTGCGTGGTGTTTGTGGAATGTGTTTTCACTACCTCTACCTATATTTACATATTCAACGCACGTTGAGCAGACTATTTGGATTTTAGTTAAATTTACATTTTTGTCTGGTGATTATTCAAATTTTGGTGGATACTCACCTACGTGGAGCTCCGTGGTGTCATGATCATTACAATGCATTTTACACGTGTCTTTACAATTCAGTGGAGCCCTAAACGAGTAGTTTAGCGTAAAACCATACTCATACTCATAAACGACCAAAGTCATATCTACCCAAGCTGACACGACTGACATACACGTCCTAACGATCGGGATACCCCTATAATTTGATAGTTGTTTGTTTTCATCCTACATCCTCACGAACCCTCCGAGTTAGAATTAGTCTTCAACTATCATTGAGTGTTGTGAGAAACAGCAAAAACACCCCGAAGCTAAAAAAAGCAGGTTAACCAAATAATGCTAGAAACGGAGCAAGTTGGCCAATACTACAGTGACAAGTACGCCGAGTTGAAAATGTGATTCTCCTAACGATATCAAAAAATGATCACCAATACATAGTCCTTA
The DNA here is from genome assembly GCA_008038995.1 of Haliotis laevigata. Taxonomy (NCBI): domain Eukaryota; kingdom Metazoa; phylum Mollusca; class Gastropoda; order Lepetellida; family Haliotidae; genus Haliotis; species Haliotis laevigata. The sequence continues at coordinate 117,913 of VKKT01006499.1, read as the reverse complement.
TCCACGATGGCAAATGTTTCAGAGAAATGCCATTGGCTCAGATTTTATGGCAATAACCTTTGCGAACAGATATTGGATGTCAAGTTTATTGCTACTATGTACATGTATAGGCAAATGATACAAGTGTTTGTTTTTATGACGAGCATCTTTGTGTATGTAAATGTGACATCCCATAATTAAGAACAGAGGCCCGTGATGACTGGGGTTTCACAATCCATGTGAATGGTTGCTGTAGGTTTACTGACATAGTTGATACAAATCACTGCATCCCAGTTGAGTAGATCAACGATGATGACACTGAGCTGTCTGGTCCAGACTAGTGTTGGGAATTGGTTAAAATCTCATAATTGATGATTGGTTCATTACCACCTATCAATCATCTAAAATAATTGGTTAGCGCCATTTATGAAATTTGTTAATACACAAACAAATACGGAAAAAAACGTAGTTATTTGAGGGCTTTTTGGCCAAAATTTTACAATCTTTAAAGGATGACCAGTATGTTGAACATGAATTTCTTAGAGTCTTTAAGAAAAATTCAATCATGACTTGGAACGACCTTGTAGTGCTTATGAAATGTAACAGACAAAACCAACCTAGCGAAAAATACTGTTAATGAAAACAAGTGTTCACGAATTGCTTATGTTTGATTATGAGAAAACATGTTCGATTGCTTGGTCGTTTAGTCACTACGACCAATCTTCGATTATTTCAATTAATCGGACCACCACTAGTCCAGACTAAACAATTTACAGACCGCAGTCATACACAGACCGCTAGGATATTCTGAAGTAAAATTTAGTCATGGCAGGCCACAGCATTAAATAGTGTGTTCGTTCGTGAAGCGACAGATGAGTATTGTGATTATCATGCTATTATCATGTTAGTCACGGTCGTGTAACGTGATGTGCATTAGCGTGTTGAGCTCACAGACACTCATATAATAACGTACCTATTAAATATGTGACTGGTTGTATCTACCTTTGCGGTAAATACTTTGCCGTGACAAAAGTCCCCTTTAAACCAGCAAAATATAACACAGACAAGTGTAAAATATTCAATAATATACTTAGGGAAACAAATAAGGGAACACATGAAAGCACAAGTGTTCCTTTATTTTTTTTCAGAATTCTTAATAAACTTTGTATCGCACTGTGTGTGAAAAAATCTGAAAAAAATAAAGGAACACTTGTGCTTTTATGTGTTCCCTTATTTGTTTCCCAAAGTATGTATTGAATAAACAATGAGCAAGTTAGAATGAATGGCAGTACAGATTTCTAATACAATGTAATTCAGTCACAAATCTAAAATATTTTGAGTCACCAGAGTCTTGACATTCACAGTGAGAACAGATGTACTGACCGAAGGTTGTTGACAATGACAGCAGTTGAAAAGACAGGCACGGTCGGTCTTGTAACGTTGATAAACTCGATGATGGCAGACATGTGTATAAATCCGAAGTCCCGTCACACAACTCAACAATCATCCTTCATATAGCTCTTGCGCAATTCCCGAGCATTATAGCAAAGCTAGGCTACATCACTATCCTCTGAGAACGTTATAGAATGCCATAGAAAACACAAGACTACACGAGAACCATCACCGGAAGTCAAAGCAAACAAGCCAGCCAAGGGCAGGTAACTCCAAAGCGCTATCTCAAAAGGCGTACCGCTAAAACCCACCCTCAAAAACTTTAACTTTGTGACCCATAATAGCTATCAGTTAATCAATGTGATATTACAACTTACAAAAAGCACACTTACAGCTACATACCATAAGCCATACTTTCAGCCATGGTGATAAGTCGTAGTGAATGCGTAAACGGTACCAACTCTACGTAAGTCTGCATGACAAGTTTGTAACGGTTTTTATCATTTTATTCATGACTGTTATCCACGAGCTGTGAAGGTTATGTCTACCTTATCGTGGATAGTGATGTATTAGGTGTGGTGTTAGACATTCATGATAACATCCATAACTCATCTGTAATGATCACAGACAGATTTATTAAATAATAATATNAACTAATATGCCACTTGCACGAGCTGTAATGGTTATGTCTACATTATCATAGATAGTGACGATGTACTAGGTGTAGTGTTAGACATTCATGATGGCATTCATAACTCATCTGTAATGATCACAGACAGATTTATTAAATAATAATATTAACTAATATGCCACTTGCACGAGCTGTAATGGTTATGTCTACATTATCATAGATAGTGACGATGTACTAGGTGTAGTGTTAGACATTCATGATGGCATTCATAACTCATCTGTAATGAACACAGATAGTATTTATTAAATAATAATATTAACTAATTATTAATATTCCATTTGCACGAGCTGTGAAGTTTATGTCTACCTTATCGTATACTGACCAGCAAACGGAACGCAATTCAAGAAATCAAAACAATTGTATTAAAGCATCAAATCCATACTCATGCTGAAAAAGTATAATTTTCATGAATTCTGGGTTGCGTATTTATTGCTGGTCAGTATAGATAGTGACGATGCATTCTGTGTGGTGTCAGACATTCATGATGACATTCATAATTCATGTGTAATGAACACAGACATATTAATTAAATAGTAATAATAATAGAATCCCACTTGCACGAGCTGTGATGGTTATGTCTACCTTGTCTGAGACATTAAAATATTTTTCAGTATGACATAATGTTATTTTTATTTATTGCAATGACAACCCTACCAAACGGATTAGCAAAAGCCTCCTCTACTTTCAAGTATTCATGTATTGCGCAAAACCATCGTAAAACAGCGTCAGGTGACGTGTGACAATAAAATTATTGTTATATATTAGCATTATCAAAAGCATTCTTTTCCTTCGGCCATAACCCTGAAAGGTTATTGCGGCTCCATGGGGCGTTATGGGTAGATTCAGAGTCCTCGTTGATGGGTCACCGATATGAAACCGGGTTATCATGACCCCGCTCAGGCCACAGAGGTACAGTGTTCTACTGACCGTTGGTAACATTGTATAATGGCGTTCTATTAAACCTGATCGTTGAAGAGGTCAACAGGTGTATCATATTTCTAAAAGCGAATAGGGCATACATGTATTTGTATAATGTGCGTAGCACGTGTGACGTGCGCGTTAACCATTTTATCGCTGATACAATAAACACTGTGTCTATTCTGCTGATCTCATTGGCACAATACATCCGCAACCGCCATTATTGGCGTCCACCGGAATCCTGCTTACTATTCTAGTGTGATCATTCCTAAAAATGATATTTATCTCAACAGGAAAGGGGAGGTGGAGTAGCCTAGTGGTTAAAACGTTCGCTCGTCACGCCGAAGACCCGGGTTCGATTCCCCACATGGGCGCAATGTGTGAAGCCCATTTCTGCTGTCCCCCGCCGCGATATTGCTGGAATATTGCTAAAGGCAATATATCAAACTCACTCACACTCGTAATTTCAAAACTACATGCACCTGCCAAACTGATGGTTCTAATACTTACAGTAGGTCTAGTTTATATTAGAACCACTGGTGTCATGCATTAATATAGTTATGCATACTTTATTACTATACTTTTAATATAGAATATATATACTTCAATGATATGGTACCCGTGAAGGTCCGGGTTAGAATATTGATCTTCAGTAACCCATGCTTGTCGTAAGAGGCGACTAACGGGATCGGGCGGTCAGGCCCGCCGACCAGGTAGACACATGTCATCGGTTCCCAATTGCGCAGATCGATGCTCATGATGTTGATCACTGGGTTGTCTGGTCCAGACTCGATTATTTACAGACCGCCGCCATATAGCTATAATATTGCTCTGTGCGGCGTACAACTTAACTCAATCACTCACTCAATGATATAGCCCCAAAAAGGGACGCATGTTGACTTAATCATCAGGTCACCAATCTATGTTTCTGACGAAGATAAATGAAAGATTATCAAAGTGTTGACCTGGCTTTCGTGAGATTATACCATAAGTACATTTCATAGCCTATCTCTACCCGTGGAAAGGTATCATAAGGTTACAGAAATAAAATACCTTTTTGTGATTGGCACGGTTGGGCAAACACTATGAGCATGTACATTCTTTTAAATATTGCTCTGTGGCCGGATACAATACTTGCTAATACTGTTACCGAGACCAGTGTGAATGAGTGAGTGAGTCAGTCAGTCAGTCAGTCAGTCAGTGTTGGGACCAGATAAATATGTTAAAACAATAAAGTTAAAAAGCCATTGTTTTGAAATAGGTTTCGTTAAGACTCATAATACCGTTGACTTCCATTCATACCTTGCTTTGGAGAATGTATCGCGTGGTAGGTTAGTCAGTCATTAATCGCATTCCCTTGGTATGCTAAGATGCTGTTTGATGCGATGTCGACCTGTAATCTTGTGATTGATTTTATCGATATCTTCCTAACACAGATTCTGAAGCAGCAAATATGAAGATCCATTTGCTGACGCGTATGAACAGATTACATCGCCAAACCAACTAGCGATATTCGTCCGATCTAAGAATTTGGGAAACATTTGTTTGTTCCATCTGGCAGCAGCAAATGAGCAAACACTTTATAGTATTAGGCCGTGTTACGACGGCCGCCTCCGTGGTGTAGTGGTTAGAGCGTCCGCCCGGAGAGCGGAAAGTCGCAGGTTCGGCATTAATGGGTACACCAAGGACTTGTCGGCTCAGAGACAGTATAATGTGTCTGAGTGGGGTATTCATGCTTAGCTGTGGCAATGTATCTAAATAAGCTTGCACTATAAAACCAGCTTAAGTCTGGGCTGGTACTAGCAGCCACACATACACACACATATGCACATCGTCATATGAGCGAAATATTCTTAAGTACGACGTTAAACCCCCATTTCACCTCACTTGTATAATATAAGCGATCTATTTGACAAATAACATGTATAAGTCCTTTTCCTCCTGTCTGGTGCCAAAAATAAATTTGAAATTTGTTAACAAAATGATCCAGAGTGTAATCTTTCATTGGGAATCCTCCAATTTTATAACATAGCCCAGATATTATCGACAGCAAATAAACTCACTGGAAAGTCCACTGGCTGTTGCATTACTTAATTATATACAAGACATAAAGATCAAGATAGGCATCACCTGATATTGATCAGATGACGGTTATGGTATGAAATGATACATCACTGAAACAAAAGGAAGACATATTAAAGTGCTTTGTGTAACTCGTGGTTCCTGGATATTGGTTGGTTTGAGATCATCTACTGAAGGGAGGAATTGGGTTTAGTAAATAAATATGCATAAAAAGAGGCATAAAAGATAATGGGCGATAAATGAATAATGGCATATGTTATACTGTTAACACAGCGATGGCTAACAGGTGGCAGAGTCTTGCCGTCATCAGTAACATTTGAAACAGATACAAAATATTCATTAAATGTTTGAGCTTTATCTAAATCTGTAAAAACTGAAGGTATCCCAGAATCATCAGTGACAAGAAGGGGAGTGGGCCCCGATGAAGTACTAACCACCTGATTGAGTAGACTGAGGTGATAAATAGTTATCAAAATTAGACTAAAAGTTTCCCTTTGCTATTCTTTCAGATTATTTACTTTATTCCTTTGCTTTTTGTATTTAAATAGCTCAGAAGTATTCAGAG
>VKKT01006496.1:14806-25018 GCA_008038995.1 Haliotis laevigata | reverse complement strand
AACCCGGGTCTTCGGCGTGACGAGCCAGCGCTTTAACCACTAGGCTACCCCACCGCCCCAAAACCAACCAGAAGTAGTCGCAGTTGAAGACAATGATGATCACATTGAGCCTGAACAGCCAGCTGTAGCAGATGCCACAGAAGCAGATGTCATTGACGCGACTGCTCAGGGATCTGAGGATGATGCAGCAGACCCCGTTCGAACCCCCAGATCCCCCCTTTCAAAATTCCTTGTTCCGTCCATGTGCTCTGATATTTATCGACAATTGATCTAAAGGCTTCAAAACCTAACTCACTCACTCACACAAGCACCTACCTGTGTGAGTTCCTTCCTGCAGAGTAGATCTAGCTGACCACACAACGACATCATCTCTATCTCGATGTCGGTCGGTGTGTCCGTCCCTGACAACAGGGACTCGTGAAGCCGAACTGTCACTGGAAAATACAGCATTGAACAATGTGAAATATCGTTGCAGGTTTACCATACAGTCTACCTTGAAATTAGTAATAAGGGGACCTGGACCCATAGTTTTGTTGGGCAAGGTTAAGCCTAGTCCATCACACAGACCCTGAAACAAATACATCCAAGAAAGCCCACGCAAGTCTAGAATATGTAGCAGTCTAGATTTCAACAGTTTCAGAAAAGGAAGAAAGAATCTGGGCTCCTTTTCCTTATATTTTATTATTATCCTTTTTATGAACAGTTTTTTTTCAGTAAAATACATTCATTTAAGAGACTAGATGTTAGTCTGTGTAAAACCCTGTGATGCAAATTGAAAGACCTTATCCTATTTGGAGTGAAGACAAGCTGGGAGCACCTGTAGAATTCAACATCACATCCTTGTTAGGACAAGCTGTGCCACAGATCACATGTCAGTAAGACGTGCAACATTGTTAGGTTTACAAGTCTTATAATTGTCTTGTAATTCCCACATTATTAATGAGTCATGATGAACACTGTCAGCTAAAAAGGTGAAAATTTATGACATTTGGGAGTATATTCCTACTCCTTCATCTTTCACCTGATATAGGCATAAGAATATACTCCAAAATGTTGTGCCAATCATCATAAAAACATTGACATCCATAAACTTTCACATTTTGAGCGTATCACTTCTAAATGCTGTTATAAGACATTGTCAGCAAAGGTGACAAATCAGAATAGCCTTTGTAAATATATGATCTTATTTCCAGTCAGCTCTCTAATCATTAAAATGATCTAAGTGAGAGTCTGAGCACCTAGCATCTAATTGCTGAAAGGTGTAGGCTAGACACAGTGTATGAAATAAGGCCTGTCCGACCGACCGCCCGAGACAGCTAGCCAGCCCGATGGACTGGTAAATTTTTTTACATGTCCATACATCTGTGTAAATTCACCATATGTGGTCTGGTTAAATCCATTTTTGGCTGGTAACATTTTGAAGTTACCAGCCCTGATGTCTGGCTGGATTTTGGCTTATTTCATACACTGCTAGACACCAGGATCCATGGTCAGGATCCAAACAAGATTGTTTCAATCATCATCTGTTCAAAGATATTCAAGAATTCTGTTGGGTAGAACGATGCTCATGATGTTGATCACTGGATTGTCTGGTCCAGGCTCGATTATTTACAGACCACCGCCACACAGCTGGAATATTCCTGAGTGCTGCATAAAACTAACTCACTCACTCACGGATTCTTAATTCTTAGCCAAAACCAGAACATGGAACAGCGCCCTGTACCCAAAACAAGTTCATATTCCTTATATGTTTTGCAATATATTGCAAGAAGGAATTTTCAAAATAAAAAATATACTTATAATTGAGTTGATTTATAACGCAAAAACACAACGAAATCACTATGCTTTAATAAAAACTTTTAATCATGACAAATAAAATGTAAATAAGATATGGCACAAATGAAACAAGGAAAATTTAACATCAACACAGTGGATCAGCCAAAAATGCTGCCATACTGAAGCCTTCAGGAACTGTACTGAGAGAGACTAAACAGGTTTGTGTAACAAAGAAATCCAACTGATGAAGGTACTGCCATGCATCAGTAGGTAATCTGCGTTAAATTAACTACAAGTTGTAAAACTACTTCTCTTAAATATCAAGTGAAGGCTACGTACTGACCCAACACAAGTCAAGAAACACCAGAAAACAAACACAAACATTTTCTTTGATAATCAGCTGATAATTATAGATACACATTCAAGGTAATCGTTTTCAAATATCATATCTACTATAATCAAACAAAACCAATCAAACAATTAGAGCACATATGCGCCATAAAGATTTATCAATAAACGTGATAGGCCTACTCAAACTTATTTCCGTGCATCTGTATCATGTTATTGTTATTGTTCTAGATGTGTGCTCGAGGTGTGTGCGAATATTGCTGTCTCAGACAGGGTCTTTTGTCAAATGCAAACATACACTCTAAAAGACGCAATCATAAACAGACAGGAATAACACTAAAAAACATTTTTGTGTCCCGACCGCATTACCTTTAAAAGCTGGGTCATAATGTACCGGTGTCACAAGAGGTTGACTGCACGGTGCCGCCATGTTTTGCTGCCTAAACGAAACGTCATTTCCGGTTCACAACAACGCGTCGTCTGCTATTGATCATTGTGGTGAGTTGTAGACGTAAACAATGTACAATTGTTAGCACCCACGGGAGAAGAAAAATCTAAAACATTATTCTAAAGAGGGCGTGGCATGAATTAGCCTACACTCTATGATTAGCGTTTATTGTACTTAAATTTATGCATTTCGTGAGTTGTATTTGAGCAAGTTCGTTACAACCATATGAGCCCAACCATATCCTGTTCCGCTGTTTAGTCTCAAATTATCCCAGAAACCATCTACATAACATTTGGCTAACATAAATTTTATATGAAAATTGACTGGGCTTCTGTCTACATAAACAATAAAAAGCGCTAAAACCTGCTGCACGAACCAGCAGTGGAACCAGTTTACGCTGACGCGTGAGAATTGTGACGTCATAATGACTTGGCCGCTTGTGAAGTCATAGAACCGTGCGGAGCTCACAAGGAGCGTGAGTATATACCTTTTAAAATCATTTCGTGATCTAAATCAAAAGAACTCTTGGTGAAACTTTCAACACCTGATAATTTATGTTTGCTAACAAAAATAATCGTCATTTTTTACGTAATGACTAATAAACAAACATTGGGCTTCACCATGCACATTTAATATTACGTAACTCGCTCCCACAGATGAAACCTTGTCTATTTACAATATGTCGAAACACCTACGTTATTCATACAATCCTTAACGACAAGACTAAAAGATAGGTATATTCAAACATGGTGTGAAAAGATATCCTTATCAAATAAATGCATGTATTATTCATTGTTTAAAAATGTCATAGTCCTTGAGTCATATCTATCCCGTGTTAATGTTAAAAAGTTTAGAATAACACTGGCACGATTCAGATGCTCTTCTCATGATTTGTTGATTGAAAGAGGCAGATATATGAATGTAAATAGAGAAAATAGAATATGTACACTTTGTAATTTTAACGAAATAGAAGATGAATTACATTTTCTCTTAATATGTCCATTTTATGACCGGTGGCGAACAAAATATATTAAAAGATATTACTATGTCCATCCAAATGTGATAAAATTCTCCTCGCTGTTAAGTAGTAAAAATCCAGTTCTTCTACAAAATATTTCAATGTTCATTTACTATGCTACATCTAAATTCCTCTCGAATGTAACATAACTTATGTACTATAGGCCTGTGGCCTTCTCAGTGCAAATAAAATATTATATATGAATCTGCATCTCTAGCAATATACATGTAGTTCTAAACTTAAAGGACCCGTGAAGATCCGGGGTAGAATAGATCTTCAGCATGACTTGCCACAAAAGGCGACTATGCTTGTCGTAAGAGGCGACAAACGGGATCGGGTGATCAGGCTCGCTGACTTGGTTCACACATGTCATCGGTTCCCAATTGCGCAGATCGATGCTCATGCTGTTGATCACTGGATTGTCTAGTCCAGCCTCCATTATGTACAGACCGCCGCCATATAGCTGGAATATTGCTGAGTGCGGCGTAAAACTAAACTCACTCACTCTTAACTTAAAGAGTTTACTCAAAGAATGCCGGGAGCCAGAAAGCTTGTAAGCTTAAGATATCTATTTTAAATTCTTCTCGAACACACAAGACGATTTAGTATTATCTGAGAGATAAACTTACTGCATTATTTTCAAATTCCGTAAACTAAAAGTATCACCTTCCAAAATTATTTCGTCCATAACAGTTTAGCTAGCTGTGCAACACGTACTCTTCCCACTGAAAGAACGACACTCACTCCCTCATATTAAATATCAATGAGTACTTTAAATTAAGAGACAACAAATTCCTGTAAAGAGGCAGCAAAACCTCTTGCAGGGTGACAACAGTAAATATTCTTCATACTAGGCTATGTACGGGAGCCATTTATGGCCATTTTTAAAATTTCGGCTTATTATCTTGATAATTCAAAACACTAACATAACATTTCAAGATAATTACTTACCTCGGAATATATTTGACTGGTGTACATGTTTGCTAGATCAATACATCAACTTGAAATTTTACTTACATACCTTGGAATTACAGCTTAGCATCTTGAAATTTCAAGATAGCTATTTAAAGTATACATACTATATACTAAAAGCAAAAAGTATGGGAAAGTATTTGATAGTCATATATAAACTTAAACGTAGTGAGGTCATTTATACTCTAAGGTAAATGCAACTTGTGTGGACACTTTAAACGACATGTTAGAACATGCAGCGAAGCAACTGATTCAATATTCGTTGAGTTTGAGACATTGTCAAAAACAGCGAAATACAAGGGTGCTGAAACACACCAGCACCATACCTGATTCAAACGCCCAAACACAACAGCCTAGTGCATGTGGAAGACAGACTTCCCATGCAGCTTGTGGCAACGTTTCCTTTAAAAGAAGCAACAGGCAGTATTGAAGACGCACAACTTCTTCACTATGCCACAGCGCAGACCGTTAAGCGCCCACGACAGACTGAAGCAGGGCCATTGCATGGTTACAGGATGGTGAATCCATAAGAAGGTTGCTCACCGTCTTCAGGTGTCTCCCTCTGTCCTTCACAGACTGAGGGACAAATTCCAGAGCACTGGTAGAGTACAGGACAGAATTCGCCCTGGTAGACACAGAAAAACATCAACGGCAGATGACTGATGTTTTTTGCTCCAAGCCCTTCGGAACCGATTCACAATTGCCAGTGCCCAGTTGCCACAAGCTACATGGGAAGTCTGTCTTCCACATGCACTAGGTTGTTGTGTTTGGGCGTTTGAATCAAACATGGTGCTGGTGTGTTTCAGCACCCTTGTTTTTAATGAAAATTTATTAAATGACTATTGAAAACAGGTAAAATGAAGTGTGCAACCCCACCCACACCCCGTTCTCAAGAGTGTGCACCCCCACCTTCTCAAAAAGCTGTATCCGCCCCTGCTACGCACGTGTGGCCTGCATATGTTGTGTTTTTTTGACACAGCTGTGTTTTTTTAATAACATGTGGCAACCGTATATGTGATGTCATCAATGCCATGTTTTTGTTCTTTACTCCCAGTAAATCTCTTTATTCCAATTTGTTGCTGTTTCTTTGACTTTTCATCGTTTTCAAAATATTTCTTTCCAAATGAGAATAATGTTAAACCTTTTGCACTGAATATATTTGACGTTGTTGCTTTGGTTTGAACTGTGACAAGCTTGGATGTTGATGACGTTGCGTTTCCGTGTGCAATAAGCCTTGTTTTACAGTGTCTACCGGTGACTTAAATGACGAGGTCATGGAACTTATGTTGACGTATGTTGACTATATTGGTCGTGTAACCGTATATGTGAAATATCAAACTGTTACAAATGTCCTGAAAATAATAATAATAATAATAATAATAATCAACGAGTACTTATCACAATGTAACTGAACTATTTTATTGTCATCAGTGATGTTCTTGTTCCAGGCGCTTCGCAATGTTCTGGTCCAAAAAAATGCCAGAACCGGATCCTTTGGAGGATTCGGACACCGACAGCGTAGAAGAAGTTCAAATAACTCGCTACCTTAACCAAGGCCTTCTGCAGGGCCTCCAACAAGCCAAGGCTTGCAATGATGTGAAGCTTGGTGTCAAACGTCAGACCGGATATTACCACCTGAAGGATCGCAAGCATGCTGTGATCACACCAAAGGTTGTTGCTTACGACGGCAAGCACTGGGACCTCACTGTCTCAAACAGACTTCATAGGGCCACACCTCGCTTAACTGCTTATGCTATCGAGAGGGAGATCGCTCGAGAACAGCTTCAACAAGTAAAATCAGAAGAGTCTAGACAACAGGCAGCTTCTCGTGTCCTGCAAGGGCTCCACGCTGAATTCCAGGACAGGATTACACAAAGCCTGGCATTAGAACAGGAGATTCTGGAAAAGATGAAGAACAATCTTGCTGTTCTTAAGGACGATGCCCACTGCGAGCTGATGAGGAAACACAACATTAAGCATTTCGATGAGGAAGCAGAAATAGAGCGAGAGAGACAGGTCGCCATGGTTGAGATCTTTAATGGCTGCATGAAATCCCCTCATATGTCTCGCAGTGTAGAGAACATGTTGGGTGGGATTGCTGAATCCAATCACCGTAAGAGCATTGTCCAGCAGGATCTAACCGAGGCCTTTGCACGTTATAACGAGGAGGAAGTTGAGGCAGATTCCGAATATAAGAACGCCATGATGGAGATGATGGACGAATCTCTAAACACACTGCAGCAGATGTTTAATAAGAACAACACCAAGAGACTGGAAGAAGATGAACGAAGGCAGAGGTTAGTTGACTTGAAAAAACAAAGCAAAGATCCCAACTTCCGCCGACAGAAGAAAGAATTTGATGGCGTGATGAACGACCTCCACAATGCATTCGGTAACGTGAAACAGCAAGAGATGACAGCGAGCTCGGAGTTTGAGACTCTTATGTCGGACAGGAAGGAGTGTGTTCTTCAGGAACTGAGACGCCACTACGCAGCCCGTTGGGTGGACAAAATATCCGCCAAGGAGAAGGCGAGGCGGATCCAAGAGGAGGAGAACCTTTTACGCCAGAAAGACCCATACCGGGATCAATTGCTGAAGGTTGTGTCAAGAGTCCAGAGGCAGATGATCCTCCAGAAGTTTGCTGGCCACTGGATTAACCTGTCTGGAGCGCGCAAGAACGAGGGAGAGATAGATGACCTTGAAGGCATTGAGAACGACCGTGATAAGAAGTTGAAAGCAACTAGAATACGAGCGCGTCGTCCGTCTTGTGTTGTTAGCGGCATTGGTGATTGACTCTTAAAACAGTCCTTGTTAATTCGCAACAATGCCCTTGTTGGAAAATCAGAAGCATGTTCTTTCATCCATGATTTGATTCACCTTTGTAAACAACTTTCATTTATCCTTTTTTTGAAACATTGTGACCATAGCTCTAACTAGTCAACCTTTTACCATTTAAGTATATTATCATTTGAATTTAAAATGTTTTTGCTATTTTTCAGTCCGTAGGCTCACATAACACTTGTTTTTGGCTTCAAAGATTCAAGCTCGTGATGCATACTTCTGCGTTAAATAAATCTTTATTATGTTCACAAAGTTCATGTCTTCTTTTGTTGAGATACCTCTCAAGTTAGATAATGGTTAAGAAGTATTTGATTGTTGTTTAACAACATATTTTACCGTATTTCTGCAATAAGTTGGGGTCTGTAAATAATCGAGTCAGGACCAGAGTCCCCAGTGATTGACATCATGACCCTATCTCGTAAGTCTCCTCTTATGACGAGCATGGGTTGCTCGGATATTCACAGGCGCTTTGGGCGGTAATAATTAATCGAACTATCGATACACTGTCATTGTCCATGACCCGTAGACAATGCATCGATGATAATTATAATCAAGTCTTAACATAGATGCCACAACCACAGTATCGATAATTTTTCAGTAATTGGTGTGAGTGACGGAAATGTATATGAGACAGAAGTCAGAGGAATACCTCCCGTAGCTCCGTCTGAACGCCCCCAAGCCATATGCTGAATCTAAACTCGGACGTAGTAGGCGTTGTCTAAACAAGAAAATGTACAAGATACGTATGAATGTGTCGCAATAATATTTTTAAATAGCTGATCCTATACCTTTTGATAGTACTGCAACAGTACTATCTCACTAAATATTCAATCTGATTGGGATATTTGAGAAGATGTATTCTGGTGTCGCGACTGCCCTTTCAGGCCTGGGACTGTCTTCAAGACTCTCGCGGTTACGCTTAAACGTTGCTGTACAACTCTAGGGTAATGTTTGGACTCGAGCTGTACTCATAACTTCACGATGATGTTCAATGTTAAGTCCATTTTCTTTAAGTAGCTCATCACTGCACGGTCCTCTAGTTTGTCCGATGATGGGGTAGCCTAGTGGTTAAAGCGATCCCTCGTCACGCCGAAGACCCAGTTCGATTCTCCAGATGGGTACAATGTGTGAATCCCATTTCTACTGACCCTCGCCATGATATTGCTAGAATATTGCTAAAAGTGGCGTAAAATCCTACTCAATCACTCCTCCCATTTGTCGATGTTCAAAGACCCCTGCTTTTTTCATGGCCCTTTTACAGCGAAACTGTTTGCCCAATCGACCGACTTTATATACATTGTGACTGACTGACTGAGTTTGGTTTTACGCCGCTTTTAGCAATATTCCAGCAACATCACAGCGGTTATATACATACCTAAATGACATAATATAATGTCCACAGCTAATGCTAATTTATATACCAGCAGATCATTTTGTCACGGATGAGGATTATTGTTCGACCAAATCAGGGGACCAAACAGCATGATCAGTTAAGCTAGTGAAAAAATGTGATGTAGTGAGTGAGTGAGTGAGTTATTATTTAACGTCACATCGGTGATGTAACTCAGTAGAATAGCACAATGATGACTACTGTTTCAGAGTAACACAACGTATTTGCATTGTGTTTTACAACCAGTTGTTGTAACATTCAAACCAAACCATTCTGAACAACATCCCACTTCGATGTACAACAGATTTGTCACTAAGGTGACATAATCCCCCTCCGCAAATTATCAAAAAAAGTAATGAATGTTTAAGAAGGAGTTAAATGTCAACAAAAACATGACCAGTCAACCTCTCTTGATATCGTGCTCTTTAGTTGTTCAAACACACAAATAGTTTCAAGACTGACTTTGACCTTGACATGAATGTCACAGTGTATGAAATATGCAAAAATAGTACTAAAGAAATTGCTTATTGAAAAATATTCAAGGGAAATCTTGAAAGTCTATGAAGAAAATCGAAAGAATTCAGGTTAACATGCTGAAATCTTCAAAGTGTCGCAGTGACCATGAAAATAATGTGAAGGTCACCAGAACTGACTGGGCCCTGCGCCTTCATTAGATGAAGCTTGGTGTCAAATATGAAAAAAATCCAGTGAATGTTTTTTTGCGATATCTTGCTGACTATCTTAACATGCAATTTCACACGGTGAAATCTTCAAAGTGTCTTTGTGACCTTGAAAATTAAGTGAAGGTCACCAAAATCAAACTGGGCCCTGCGCCTTCCCTGGATGAAGCTTGGTGTCAAATATGAAGAAACTCCCGTGAATGGTCCTTGGGGTATATCGCTGACAAGCATAACATGTATGTTAATATGCTGAAATCTTCAAAGTGTTGCCATGACATTGAAATTAAGTGAAGGTCACCAAAATCAACTGGGCCCTGCTCCTTCCCTAGATACAGCTTGGTGTTGAATATAGAGAAAATCTAGTGAACGGTTTTTGAGACATCTCGCTGACGAGGGTAAAACGTTAAAGACCCCTTGTGACCTTGAAATGAAGGTCAAGGTCACCAAACCTGACTGGCACCTTACTTATACTGTGATGAACCTAAGTACCAAATATAAAAAGACTCTAGTCAACGGTTTCTTAAGATATCCCAATTCGTACGTACGAACGTACAGACGGGGCCTAATACTATACTGAGTCAAAAAAGAAACTTCACATTCTTTCCTCAGGGCACTATAAAAGAACAAGAGATGGTAAGATGGTTAAATTGTTATTATTTCATTGCTGAGATCTGTGCGATGTTCTCGATACACTGACAGTGCCATAATCAGTTCCATTAGGCTACACCGCCGTTCCAAA
>VKKT01006491.1:0-11190 GCA_008038995.1 Haliotis laevigata | reverse complement strand
TGGTGTCCCCCACCATGATATTGCTGGAATATTGCTAAAAGCGGCGTAAAACTAAACTCAGTTAGTCAGTGTTCATCATTTGAAATAAGAAAGGTTCTTGTTATCGCACATATCACTGCCTCAGATTGGAGATGTTTCATCCGAAATTATCATTTGATAAATATCATATCAAACTATTCAGAGCACTTCCAATGTTTGCCTAAGCTGAAGCATTTATTTATGATGTTTATTTTTGTTACATGTATTTATATATATTTATTTGGAACGACCATTTCTTTTTATTTCTCTGTTTTATTTTCACAGGTTTTATGTGCCAAGATATGAATAGCCATACTTAATATAGCAGCCAGGTTTTTGGGATGTTTTTAGTAAAATAACCAGAAAAGACTTCAGTGCCAATTGTGATAAGTGCCAGCAAACTTTCTGTAGCAAGAACGGAAAATATGTTTCAAATTTTTGGAGCTTTTACCTTTCCTGTAAATCTCACAAACAAACCTGAAACAATAAATAATAATAAAAATATCAAGTATCCACAATAGTTTGGTATGGATAGATTTCGTCAGTTTCAGGAAAATTCAGAGATTATCATTATAATTTTATTTTAAAAGACAATTTAACAAAATTGAAAACACTTTAGATGTTTTCTTTGACTTAATGTAAGTCAAAACATTATGTTCAAAACATTAAAAAAATGGCATCAGTTGTTGTCTGCTAAGTTGTGTAACAAATAGAGTTTGCTGGCATCATATTTCATTTGTGTAATATATATTTTTTTCGCGGTCAGTTCTGAATACCAAATGTCATATGAAACTAATGCCTGCAATCAGCATTTAAAATTCCCGCCTGCCCGACCATCATAAAACATGTCTATTTTCATCTCGNACGGTCAAATTTCAAAAGTAGCCTGTCCGGTGGTCTGGTAGATATATCTACCCCTAACAGTAAATATTTCATAATATCAGACAGGTTCTCTTGTCATCAGTTTGAGGTGTTTTCTGGTATTATGTTAAACTACTTTTGATTGGACAGTTCATGTTACGATAACCAATCACAACACGTGTACTTTCAGTTCATTGTTGAAAACCGGACAGGCAAGTGTGTATCCGGAATGGTATTTTTTAAAAGTTGCCAGTCCGGCTGTCTTGGAATTTTGGGAGTTTTAAACGCTGGTTCAATCCTGCATATAATCTAGAAATTATGAAGATTGAATGTTGATGAATCATTATTTGTACATTTATGAAAAATGCCATTTATAATTTTCCATGGTTACATGTGCTTTAGTATGTAATAATCATTCCAGTCAATATCAGACATACAGATTTCTACAAGAATTTAATCCTCAGTAAGGACCAATGATAAGCATGCTTGTTTCAGAGACCACTTTCGAATGACAACCTCCAAATACTACGGGGATATTATTTTTTAAATTTTTGGAGAAAAGTTAAATTGGAAATTTTCCAAATGTGCTGTGTTTTTTATACAGTTATTGTGGTGATGGTGCGAGATGGTAGATGAAAGTTTCAAACCGATGGATTCAGTTTTTATGTAAACGCTGCATGCTATCACGTAAATGAATGTTGCAGCTTTAAAATTGTTTTTAAATGTTTTAGAATTTCCCAAACCATTGTTTATGATATTATAGTTAATAATCATTTGATATTTTGTTTATCCTAACTGAAGATAATTAATAATCAGTTACAGGATCCTGTAAGATGTATATTGATTTTTAGCTATCCAAGATTGATACAACCTGGAATCTATGATAATGATACGACGTGTTGAATTTTCTTAGAAATGTTTTTTGAATCGAGTTCAAGCAAAAGGAGAACTAATGTCAAGTTATCTGAATGCATTTCCGGAAAAAATGTTACATCATTTCTAACTTACCTTTGCACAATTCCTGTTGATTGTCTTTTCTGTGAGCTTTCATGCTCTCCGGCTTCTGGACATTGGACATCGGTCATTTCGTCATGCCTTATCTCTCTGTGCAGAGTTGCGGCCCTTAGTAGTAAAAGAATCTGCTGATGTTGAGTTTCTATCACAGATACGCCCAATTGTCATCTGTCTGAATAATTCCATATCTGTCAGTACTTCCTTTTGGGATTCAAGTGAAGATTTCTGATATATCCAGCTCAAAAGAAGTTAAGGAACATTCAATTTTGTCATATCTATAGTTCCTCCATCATTGCAATAAAAGTTACTTATTAACTAAGATGAAGACGACACATGTTCTTTAAATTCTTTTGAAGAGTATATTAGTTCCAGAAACATGAGGACCGCCTGTGTCTGTATATTATGGCCATGACTGAATAACTAAAGTCATCATAACAAATTGGGTGTTCCTTAACTTTATTTGTGTGGTATAAACGATGCTGTTATAATTGCTGTCGGCATATCAATACGTTTTTGTGATATCCATGGATCATTTAAGATTGTGTGTAGTGTTCGGCTAACTTTAAAGCATGAAAATATAAACGATGCTGTTATAATTGGTGCTGAACCCACCTATCAGCTGTTGGCAGCTGTCGGCATATCAATACATTTATCTTCTCATCTTATGCTGCAGGGTTTGGTTTGCAATCATTTAGCAGTTAGAACTTTTTAAATCATTACAAGAATCATTTAAGAATCATTTGTTGATGGTTTGGAAATATTTGATGAATGTTATGATCATTTTTTGTTCAAATTTGTGCAATTTGTGAAAATCCAACCAAACAGTGCAATTACACTTTTGCAGGAAGAGAGAACTTATTGATTATTTTATGATTATGATTATAAAACATTTTTGTGATTTTTTCTAGTCTAAGATTGTTATGAAACATGTAATATTCCCGGTGTTGATTCTGTTGATCTTGATTATTATCATTTTTTGCCTGATTTGTTGAAAAAACACCATTTGACTTATGTTATTTAGAAAGGTTTACAGCTGTCGGCATATCAATTCATTTTTGTGATATCTAGGATCATTTAAGATTGTGTGTAGTGTTCGGTTAACTTTAATGAATGAGAAATCAATTCTGATAGATGATAATTATGATTAATTTTATGATAATGATTTTTTTTTTTGGATAAACTTTTGTTTTAGCCTGTAAAACGCATAGATCTATCAATATGAAATAATATTGGTGTTCACAACTGCTAATCTCTTACTTTAAGTAACATGCAAGGAGATCATGTAAATGTGGTTAA
This sequence comes from Haliotis laevigata, assembly GCA_008038995.1. NCBI lineage: Eukaryota > Metazoa > Mollusca > Gastropoda > Lepetellida > Haliotidae > Haliotis > Haliotis laevigata. Next base: position 8,001 of record VKKT01006491.1, on the reverse strand, counting down.
CTAAATCTGGACAGTATAACTTGGAAGGCAATTGCCTCTGATAAGTTTTAGGCTTCAGATCAAGAATCTCAGCATGCCATAGTTGTAATAATGTTTAAGTATGAGAGTTGTAAGGGTCATGATTGTGTCTCGAAATCAGGCCGAAGGTACTTTAATTAGTGGTGTGTCATTCAATGTGTCATCTAATTATCTCCCCTGTTCTATGTGCCTTATCAATGTTTCCATCACATGCAGTGCTTGCCTCCCTTTATACAGTTCTACATTTATCCTTAACAGCTGTTATATTAAGGAATTTTGAATAGAAATACTCAAGTAATCGTTACACTAATCAGCCAAGAGAAATGTTTTTTTATTTTATAACATATTCAGAGTGTTTATTTGGAGAAAAGTTGAAGAATAGTTGTCAGAGTAATCATGTCAAGCTTGAAATGATCCTCTTGAAGTGTGTGTAGAGAGAGACCATATACTAGTAATAGATTAGTTCTATATCATAGTCTCTGGTGTAGACAAACATGGATTCTTTGTATCAAATCCCTTTTTTCTGACACCTATTGTAGCTGTAGAAAGAAGCAATATGATGTGCTTTCAATAGGAGCTGTATGTATATATTGGATCATGATGACTTATATTTATCTCATATGCTGTAAATAGTATCACAGAACTTTTGTAGAAAGTGTAATGACATTAGCCCCTTTTTCCTTTCAGGCACTAATTATGTATTCCTTTACTTATTGAGAAACTAACCCCAAACTGCACAAATTTCAGATTTCAACATCAATTTAAGTTTGGGATTCAGGGTAGCCTTGTGGTTAAACCATCGTCTTGTCATGCCAAAGGTCCAGGTTTGATTCCCCTCATGTGAATACCAGTTGTAATGTCTAATGTCATGACATTGCGGAAATGTTGGTTACTGTAGTGTAAAACAATACCCTCTCATGCAGTCAGTCTTTGTGGTTACTTAGTCCAAAATCTTGAGACATTTTCAGTGCTTGCTTCATCTTCATTGATCTTACACTTACTAATATACCAAATAAAATTATTGAAATGAATTATTCATATGATTTTATGCATTTTATTATCCCTCCACCATTAACACTTGCATCAAAGAGCCGTATCAAAAAGAAATTTGTAAACCGACTTTTGGACATTATTGACACAAGGAGCATATTGACATACACAGTTGATTGACTTTGTCATAAGGAGTGGACTGACAGAAGAAATTATTTATTATAGAATATTTATATAGCACACATATCCAGGCAACTAGTGCATGCTCAAGGCGTTGGTATTTGTTCCCTCGATCATTGGATGTCAATCTCAACATCACATCGCATTATCAATCTCAACTCCCTGGGGAGTATACAACTCTTGCAGCCACTAGGCAAACCGAGTTATTGAGGCTTCTCATCCTAACGAGGTACCCATTCACAGCTGGGTGTACTGGGACACATAGTCACAGTACTTTGTCCAAGTTCGCTGCACGTTGCTGTACCCGCAACTAGGTATTTGCACGTATTCCTGTGGCCACCATCTGGTCATATACCAACAGATTTGTGGGTTCTTTAAGTGCACAGGGTTGTGTACTGTGAAATTGATTGTCGTAAGGAGTGGATTGACAGATTTTGTTGATTGTTTTAAGGTGTTGATTGACATGAGGAGGTGATTGACTGAAGGTGCTGATTGTCGTGAGAAGTGTATTGACACAAGGAGTTGATTGTTGTACTGAATGGATTGACAGGAGTTGATTGTTGTAAGGAGCTGATTGACAGGAGTTCATTGTAAGGAATGGATTGACAAAGGGAGTTCATTGTCGTAAGGAGCGGATTGATAGTTCATTGTAAGGTGTGGATTGAAAGAAGGAGTTGATTGTCGTAAGGCGTAATTGACAGTTGAATGATAGAAGCTGATTGTCAGAAGGAGCAGATTGACGAGTTGATTGATAGAAGAAGCTGATTGTAAGAAGGAGTTGATTGACAGAAGGAGCAGATTGACAGAAGGAGTTGATAGCCAGAAGGAGCAGATTGACAGAAGGAGCGGATTGTCAGAAGGAGTTGACTGGCATGTGGAGTTGACTGGCATGAGGAGTTGACTGGCATGAGGGGTTGACTGGCATGAGGGGTTGACTGGCATGAGGGGTTGACTGGCATGAGGGGTTGACTGACATGAGGGGTTGACTGGCATGAGGAGGTGACTGGCATGAGGGGTTGACTGGCATGAGGGGTTGACTGGCATGAGGGGTTGACTGGCATGAGGAGTTGACTGGAATGAGGAGCTGACTGGCATGAGGGGTTGACTGGCATGAGGAAGAAAGCAAGTCTTGTAGTATTTTGGTTATCAAATCCAATATCATATCAATAAAAACAGTCAACCTTTACAGATCACAAATTTTATTTTCTGTGCATTTTTGTGAAAATGTGTGTTAGGTATTATTTTAATGTGATATATTTGGGGTGACGTTTTTTGCTGAACTGAATTCTGGATTATACTGTAAGTACAGGAGTTATGCAACAATTTGTTATGATGAAAAGATCAGTTGTGTTAAAATAGAAACTGTGATTACTATAGAATGTATATATCGAGGTATAATGCTTTTGGTTGCTCTCGTTTACAGTGACATGGATTTATTATGCTTGCTTTACAACAAAATGGTGTAATTTTATATAAAAATGTGGATTTTGTTCTTGAATAAAATTCAATTAACTCCTTTGACAATCTTGCTGCTTTCTTTTATCTTTTATCTTTGTATCCTTTGAAGATTTTTGAGTGGATACAAAGTGTGTTCTGTTTTGGCATATAGTTATGAGATTCTTCACACTGTCAGTTTGGTCGAGACAGTAATTATGGTCAATGTATGATCAAAACATGCGATATCCAACGGTAGTCTCTGGACACATTGTATAAAGTGGTCAATGTCCTACATCCAGTGATGGAGACTGCATGGACCATGGTCAGAGTCTTGTGACCACTATGTCTACTCACTGTGCGTCATCCTTACCCATGATATCAGTCACTGATTGTACAAACTTGATTTGTCATGACTGTTGGCCGACTCGTAAAGTCAGAATTTACTCACTTCACAGAATAATACTAGGTACGTGTTTACATATCGCTGTCATACAGATGGAATAGTAATGAGTGCAGCTGAACAAGCAAACAATTATTGGATTGTCTGGACAAAACTCACTTAAGTTGTTATGATTATTACTGGAATATTGCTGAGAGTCGTGTGAAATAAAACAAATAGGATGATAAAGGATTTCCTTGTCTGCAACCTCTTTCATTCATAGAAAAGAGGAGATATGGCCAATAAATGAACTAGCGAAATTGAACAGGATTGACAATTCTATTCGTAATTGTAACCACAAAACAAATCATAAAGATTTTAGAAACAGTGTCAAAAGCTTCTTCCAAAAATATAAGCAATAACGTCCCGTGTTTATTGTTTTCAGGCACAATACCATAAAGTAGGCTCATGTTTCAGGCTTATACATGTGTCTGTCATAAAGCCATTTTTGGTTTTAATGGGTGAGTAAAGAAACTGACAGAGACAAATGTAATCATTATTTTATATACAGTATTCAGGTGTGATATATATAGATTATTACACAAGTGTGCCATACGACTTATACAAAACGAGTGTGAGATTTTGTATTGCGAGAGCGAGCGCAATGCATAATTTTGCACGGGTTTCGTAGAAGTCATAAGACACACTTGCTCGATTGTAATAATTTCTTTATTATCCATTTTCTTCATGTATATTTGTGCAGTAAAACACGATAAGCAAGTGTGTCGGCCCTGTTCATTGAGGTCACGTTCGGTTGTTTAATGACGTCACAGACGACGAAATACAGAAACAATGTTTGCTAGGCAAAAGTGATATGTGCAAATATGATATATAAGACACTGGGTATGTTTCACCATATGGATGATAAAGGTGGTGACGTCAAGCATGGTGTGTCAAGATGTTCCCGACCACCATGAAGTCGTCATACCCTACCCTTGTGTCCGTCACGTTACGTTTTCCATCGTTACCCAACTCAACTGTCGGGCAAAAGGAAGTATACATACATTTGCAAATTGGATTTCATAAAAAAATTACAACTTTTTTTATCTAAACGTGACTTAGCTGAAAATTGTCACCAAAGTATTGAATTTTCACTAATGGTCATCAGACATCTCGATTTGGATGTCAATGTTTGCGAGGGCCAGACGTGTGTCTAAACTGACGGACAAAAGAAAGTATACAACTAAACAATAGACCAAATCTACAAACGTTAGCAAAACGTTTTTCGACTGACCATAACATGGCGAAATTTAATACCAGCGCCATTCACATAAAATTTGATTTAAGTAGAGGGGTATCCTCGTAACTGTCCTTTCCCTAAAATGGAATTGTTTAACATAGTTCATTGGCTTAAAGACCAATGAATCATACAGTCATCATCACGAACATCAATCTATGCAATTGGGATACAATGACATGTGTCAACCAAGTCAGAAAGCCTGACCCTGACCCCATTAGTCTCCTCTTACGACAAACCTAGTTTGCTGAAGACTAATTCTAACCCGGATCTTCACGGGTTCTCATAAATGTTGTATCATGTGAAATCTCATCACAATGCATTGATTTCACTCAGAAGCTTCACGGTACACAGACAAAACCATACTGTTAATACGTTGTGATGAGTTCATTTGTTTTGTAAATGCAGCCAATATATAAGCATTTTTAGCCATGTGGGTATGGTCAGCTGTGATATTAAAATATTTCTTGTAACAACATCGCGTGAATAAAATTGATGGTCTGCTGCAACGAATATTTCTTTCATAAAACATGAATATGATCTATTAACACTATCGGTGAGCATATATTTGTATTCAGATTAATTTTTAAATGTCATATTTAAATGACAACTACTGCCATTATAAGAACTCTGTGAAATAATTGCAGCAATTTATAGTCCTTTTTTCTGATATAGTGATATGTGTTTAGGAGCAGCTATATCCATGCTTGTGTTAATCCAGTTTCATTTGGGACAGATGTTGCCCGCGAACTTTGACCTCCCTGGATTGACTATGCTACCTATATTGTTAAGCACGTGGAAGAAGATTCTACGTATACTGGCCTCGCTGTTCAGTATTCGAAGAGTCGAGTTGACAATGGAAGGCGGTGTTGTAAGCGAGAGGGATGTTAGGCAAAAGGCCTACAGCTGGTGCAGAGATTCGTTGCATGGTTCATGGGCCAAAATAACAGAGGATGAAATAATTGTAAAACATTTGGTCCTCTCCAGGTAAGGATTGATGTAACTGCTTATCGTAATATCATCATTATTTTATGATGCTTATGTCCATGGTTTAACAGTAAGGTAAACATTTACAAAGTGTCGCATATCCGTGGTTTCACCATGATGGTGAACATTCACTAAGTACGATCTCATATCAATGGTTTCACCATGATGGTGAACATTCACTAAGTATGATCTCATATCAATGGTTTCGCCATTATGGTGAATATTCACTAAGTATGATCTCATATCAATGGTTTCGCCATTATGGTGAATATTCACTAAGTATGATCTAATATCAATGGTTTCACCATTATGGTGAATATTCACTAAGTATGATCTAATATCAATGGTTTCACCATCACGGTACACATTTGCAAAGTATCTCATATTCGTGATTTCTTCATAATGGTAAACATTTGCAAAGAACCTCATGTCCGTTACCTTAACGGTAAACGTTTAATTAGTACCACATATCTGTGGTTTACCATTAAGGTAACCATTTGACAGGTACCTCATATCCTTGATTTGTTATTATAATATTATTTTGATGTCACTCTATAATTTTAGGTCTCCATTATGTATAATTTTGTTTGTTTGTTGTTTAACGCTGCACTCAGCAATATTCCACCTATGTGGTCTGAAATACACCAGTCTGGACCAGACAATCTTGTGATCAACAGCATGAGCATTGATTTAAGCAATTGAGATACGACAGAGTGTCAACCAAGTCATCGAACCTCACCACCCGACCTTGTTAGTCGCCTTTTACGACTAGCACGGATTGCTGAAGATATTGATAATTCTAACCCTGCTCTTCACCGGTACCATTATTTATAAGGAATGGCGAGTTGCTAAAGTAATGGAGAGTACTCTTTTCAGTGCATATGCTACAAGCAGTGTGCATGTTAAGGACAAGAGTACGAGTCTCTTAATGAAGGTTCGCTTCTAATCAATGATTATTTTTTTTAATATGTTTTCGCGATAGTTTTTTAAATGTCTGCATTAAAAGACAAAAGGATCATACATAAATTGTGAAACTTCCATTGTACTCAACACACATATTATGATGAATAAGCTTCTTCTGTTTTAAATATTATTTTTCAAATTCTTTTAATATGGGTCCTTTGAACGTGTGCAATACCTCCCTAGCTCTTGGGACAACACGAGACGTAGTGTCAACAAAGAATGGAAGTCTTTATTGTTTAATGTACAACTTGTGGGGCAGGGCTAACGACTTGCACATAATTTACTGAGTCCGGCAGAGGCTACCTGGGGAAGGAGGCGAAGTAAAGCTGACCCTTGGCAGTAGATAGCTGGACTGACTGACTGGTCAGTTCGTCCCTTCAAGTCCCTGGTTGGCCTTTCTTCTGGTTTGTCCGCGCTCTTCTCGATGTCTGCCGGCTCTGTTCTGTTCGCCTGTCCTGCCTGCTCTTAAAGGCAGATGAGCGCTTAACAATCTGCATTGGTCTGCAGTTATCACGGACATAATCTGCGGAGGTGGGCAGTTCTCATGAACATATTCTGCCCAGCTAGCTATATTTTGAAGCTTTTGAAATATGTTCGACAAGTGTGCACATCAATAGTGTTGCGTGTGCTTATTGTGATATATAAGGATATTGACATTTGGCCTAAGCCAAAGGAACTCATTTCCTATTCAGATTTCGTTTCAAAATAGTTCATTCATAATTCATCGTGCGTTTTCTGGTTGCTGTTTTTATACTGACTTGGACTGATCGAACTGTCAGATTTTTTTTTCTTTCATTTATTTTATTGTTTGTTGTTTAACGTCATCCTCAGCAATATTCCAGCTACATGGCGGCGACCTGTAAATAATCAACTCTGGACCAGACAATCCAGTGAGCAACAGCATGAGCATCGATCTAGACAATTCGAAAACGATGACATGTGTCAACCAAGTCAGCCAGCCTGACCCCAACCCCGTTAGTCGCCCCTTACAACAAGCATCAATTCTAACCCGGACCTTCGCGGGTTCTCATAAATGTTGTATCATGTGAAGTCAGGCTTTTTTATAGAGGTAAGACAAGAGAACCCTGTGTAACTGCGCAATGTCCTTCTGCGCATCGCAATATATTGATTTCACTCAGAAGCTTCATTGTACACTGGCAAAACCATACTGTTAATATGTTTTCATGAGTTCATTTGTTTTGTAAATGCAGTTAATGATAAGCATTTTAAGCCATGCATGTATGAACAGCTGTGGTATTAAAATATTTCTTTGCAACAACATCGCATGAAAACAATTGATGATCAGCTGCAACGAATATTTCTTTCATAAAACATGAATACGACTTATAAACAATTTCGTTGAGCATATATTGGTATTTAGATCCATGTCAGCTTAACATGTTTCATTAACCACTACCATAATTGGTTTGATGCCATTATTAGAACTCTCTGAAATAATTGCAGCAATTTGTTTTCGCTGTTTTTATGGTACTGTGATATGGGTTTATAAACAACTATCTCCATGCTATTTTAATTAGAAAAACACAAGAGCATCTATGAACTAATTGGAGAAATATGTTTTCGTGTGTTTTTTTCTGATACTGTGATATAGGTTTACAAGCAACTTTTCCCATGCCTGTTTTAATTAGAAAACACAATAGCATCTATTTAAGTTGCGCGAGAAGATTATTTAATTTAAAAAACACAAGAGGATCTATGGAATAATTGCAGCAATTTGTTTTCGTTTTTT
>VKKT01006488.1:24589-40720 GCA_008038995.1 Haliotis laevigata | reverse complement strand
CTGGTAGGTATCCGGTATTCTGTAGGTGTACCAAACCAATCTCCAAGAGATCAACCATTCTATTACAAGTCTTAAACATAAAAGTTATGATAGATTGTGATATTTGATCTTTGAAGCTGTTTTGTGTGTTCACAGTAGGGCCTGTCGGTGCCGCCACGATTGTCGCTCTGATCTATGGCGTGTCCGTCCCCGTACTGTTCATCATTTACACCACATGCTGTTGGAGACGTTGGGGAGGTCGGTACCTGGAGTTCGCTACCGCTGCTAACTGCATTGTGGCAAGTAAGTAGAAAAGTATTACAGGTGTGAAAAGGCACCTCTGAGCCCAAGTTCACGACTTATCAAGTTGTACCCATATCACCATACCTCAGTATAGCCCTTGCCCCTGTACACCCCTTACCCCATATAACCTCCGTAAACTAGCATATCCCTCACTCCAGTGGTGATACCTCAAAAGTCAGACACCCCACTAATTTTAGACAGTTGAGTAGAGGTAGACCAGTTAAAGTTTAATCCCTTTAATTGATCTACTCACATAATATTAAGAGTCTTCTTGTGAACAATTGATAGTGTGGCTTAATTATTATTGAGTGTAAACCAAACAATATATATAAAAAACTCAGGTCGGATGTTTTTACTTGACAATGTATATATGTTTCCGGAAGTGTCTGTTACTGCACAATAATGACAGGTTTGCAGAAAGTAGAGTTCAACACATCGCAGAGAGGCACGATTCAGGTGTTTTCTTATCGCAATCTCTACAAGAAGAACAGGACGAGGACGACTTTTGTGCACTGGAGATGCACTGKTTTTTTTCATTTTGCTCAGGCAGTATATGGCCCTCGGACTCTTTGAAAGCTACCGTGACGACCCCGAAGTTGAAAAGTGGAATCGTGCGTTTGCCTTGTCTCTGCTTCCACTTGCAATCGTCCAGGGTGTCGAATTGACGTGATGAACACTTGCCATGATGTTCAAGCCGCTGTTTCCTACAACAACTACATGGTCACTACGTGGGTGGATGATGACTCTCTGTTTAGGCTGTCCTTGTGGAACCACCATGAGACATTCGTCCCGAGGACCAACAACTGCCTTGAGGGATTGAACAGCCGTCTGAATGTCAGCCTCTCGAGTCGTCACCGAATGTCTTCAGACTGATCGAGATTCTCAAGAAGATTGAGGAAGGCCGACAAGTTGAAGATCACCCAGATTGACTTCAATGCTCTTCCTCCGCCACGCAAACTTTACAGGGAGAACAACCACCGACTTGGCCGAATGAGAGTGCAGATGGAGCAAGTAATTTCCAATGCAGTATTTGGATGCTGTTGGAAAGCTTGTGAAGCGTGGCTGAATTTGACTTTGCAACTCCATACTGTGCCAGTAGTGCTAATGAATGTGACAATTTTACTTATATGTGTCTGATATTATGACAAAGTGACAAATATTACGAAAATACAAAAGATGTTGAATGTGGGTAAATATTATATAAAAGATAAATAAAATTGGTCTAATCTAATCTCGGTCTTCTCTTTATGTCTGACTAATGGGGTAAAAGTTGAATTAGTCCATTTTCCCAAATGGGTAACAACTTTGTTCGCTCAACCAAGTTTCTAACTAATGGGTTGTCTTACTAATGAGAGGACACCACTCCAGTTTTCACCATACCGCGGTCAACCCCTTGCCCAAGATAAATCTAATCAGACCTTACCCCCTAGCCCCACAGTATACCCACTATACGCCTTATCAGGTATACCAATTAGATCACATAACCTGATCAAATACATAACAATCGAATACCCATTTCCGGTTTGTTTTTGTCCGGTAGTGTATGACATGGTTATAATGTTGCAGCACTTGGAGTTCTCTCTGCTCTTCTGCTGGCGGGACTGAGGTTCTGGAACTTCCCAATGTCCGGGTTCAGCCTGGATTACAGCTACTACCTGGACGTTGGTGCAGGCTTTGCTTTCCTAATTTCTGGAATTCTATTCCTCATACACGTGTATTTACAGTGGTACTGAACGGGAAGTCAGGAATTCTTCTGTGATGAGACTTGGAATGGTGGACTGACGTACCGCTGTTGGAAATTCCGATTGAACAACCGTACAATGGCTAAGTCTGTAAATTTTGTTACACCAGATGGACACTAATTGTTGTTTCTAGATGATAGTATGCTTTCCCTTCGGTGTTCTATAATCCTCAGCAACGGGTAACAAAGTGGGAGATGTTAAGAAAGCCATCGAGTGACACCCGAAGACTTTAAAATCAAAAGTTAACGACAATCAACATGATCTTAATGATAGAAATGTGATATATTATGTATGGGTATATATGTACTTATTGGTAGTCAAAAGCCATGACACAAATGACATCACAATAATGCTAGTTTTCTTAAGACAAACATGGGTTGCTGAAGACCAATTCTAAACCGGATCTTCACAGGGTAAGAGATGCTTGTGCTTAAATAGAAATTGCCCCAGGCAAAACATGCTGGTCGCAATAGCTGGATTGGGCGTTCAGTTTCGATGACGTGAAGACACAGATGACGGACCTCTGTCGATGCGTCTTCTACCTACCTACCTGTTGCATGTATTTGACCACAGCATGAGATTTGTCTCGTTTTAGTTACATATAATAAATATAAAACACAGTGTTGCATCAAATACTTGTCACACAATTATATAGTTCCCCCTATTGAGTGTTTCGGGGTTAAATAGGTACCCAATACTCCATGCTTATCGAGTCGGTTAAAGAGAACAAGTGGTTGCAGTGTGTGATTTGGGTCTCGCGGATTGTGTGTCATTTTCGGGTCGCGTGTATGGCGGCGATGTGCAAATACTCGAGACTGGACCAAACAACCCAGTGATCAACAGCATGAGCATTGATCTACGCAGTTGGGATATGATGACCTGTGTCAACCAAGTCAGGGAGCCTGACCACCCGATCTCATTAGCTGAATCTTACAACAAGCATGGGTTACTAAAGATCAATTCTAACCTGGATCTTCATGGATGTATTTGTACTAACAATAAAGCATATTATTATATAACAAAGCATTTTTATTGAAGTTCATGGCTACATCATATTATCATGATTACTGCCACTGTGGAATAAGATACCGGAATATACACAATAACAAAGCCACGAATATCAAATGTCCTCACTTCATCAAGGATTAACCTACCAAGCATGTATTGTATAATTAATCTCTATAAGAAAACAGAGTATCATTATCATCACATATTAATCATTTAATGTGTTCTACCACATAATCCTGTAAAGTCATAAAATCTAATGTTTTGTATTACATAATTCTTTGAATGTGTAAAATTAAGTAACAAGAATGGTGAAAAACATGATAGTAATTACAGGCAACAACTTACTGGTGCAAATTCAAAGCTGATATTTTTTCAAAGGAAAACAACAGAGCTATGTCAGGTCAAAATTACAAATTGTATTCAGTACAATGCCTTCCTTTGTTTAATTAAAATGTGAGAGTGCAGTGAACTTTCCAAATGCAATGGACAAAACAATGAAATGAGATACTCAACATTAAAAAGTTTACCTTTGTCATTATGTTTGAACTGTCATACATACTTATATTTCATATGTAAGTATATTTACACAATCAACATTTAAACCAATTGTGATACCTCAAACATCCTGCTATGTTTGTTCAGAAAAAAACCCCAATAAGCTGCTGATTTCCACAGCTGACTTTGGTAAGGGCCATTCCTTTTTGTATGTCCTTACATAAATCAGAGGATTGTCATATTATAATTATGTAAAAATAATTTAATAGTTTAATAATAATTATTATTATTTTCAAAGAATCAATAGAATATATTTTAAATGTAAGTATTGTTGATAACAGGCATTCATGCCACATATGAAATGTATGCATTATTTCAAATAGCCTTATTCATCCCACATATATGGAATATATACACAGTAATATATTTCTACATGACTTCAACTGAGGTATTAAATTATGTATCAAATACAATATCACAGATACCGTGGTCATTAACATACATGGTATTTACAGAAAAATAGACAAATACTTGTAAACGTCCACAAAACTCAACCATCAGTAAAATCAACAAGTACACCTTATATCTATCAAACGATATCAGCTTCTCGGTCAAAACAGAAGCATTAACAATGAAGATGTAAATAAGGTAAAGAGGAAAACAACAAGTACAAAATCATACCTACAAATCAAAGATTGAAAGTGTAAATAATCTTATAATGTTAAATTAATAAAGAAATATGTTATAACCCTTGTGTTTCATGTGTCATTCAGATATGTGATTCGGTCGAAGTCAAAGTCAACACTATTATGGACAATTCATGACAGGTTTCCTTCCAATAGTGGTCAGTTGTTTGGAGAATAGGATGAACATCCTGATGAACTAGTCCATGGTCTTTACTTGTGTCCATATAGTAATTACCATCAATTCTCATCATGGAATAACAGTAAATACAAGTCTTGAAGTATACATAATGGTATCAAAAAGAAAATAAATTTATTAAAGCATTTCAAATATTGTCTCTTCATTCTCAGTGTAAGCCCATCATTCCCAACCATATTACTGTCTCAGCAGTGATACTTCTACAATGAGTGAGTGAGTTTAGTTTTACGCTGCATTCAACAATATTCAAGCTGTATGGCAGCGATACTTCCACAAATAAGTGTGATGTTAGTGCAAAGGTACCTCATATATGCCCCAGTGTTAGTTGGATATTTGTTAATCTAGAAATGTTCCTGCATTAAGTATTCTGTTTTTCTTTTTTCCCCCTCAACTTATTCTCGAAATAAACAACAGACTCTATGAGAACTTCATCATGAAGACCACACATAGTAATCAGTGTTTCAAAACCAAACAAGTTGTATACCACTATATTTTGATGAGATGCACTATATCTAACTTAAAAAACTAAAAAAACACCACTGTAATTAGCTTGTTTCGATTGTAAAATGCAAAAACATGGAAACACTTGAACAAAATCTCACTTTCAATGGCACAAGAACTGTTGGTAAAAAATGCTTGCAGCTGAAATAGCATACTCCTTCCTGACACAACGTAGTGGTGTGTGGCCTGATGTAAGCATGTGAATTGATTTGAGATAATAAAACTTAAAAAGTATTTCAGTTATATCACAACATGTCAACTTGAAGTTTCAATGTTGATGTTTGGGATTCTCCACTTCATTCTTTATATCAACAAGTGTGGTTATGGTGCTGACAAACCTAGAAACAGAAACAAGACAAATACTGGATTTGAACCAAATCGTCGGTTTCTGACATGCCTAAGGGAGACAACTCTGTGCAGTGAATAGCCCTCAACCCCATCCCAGACACATGAATAGCACATCATGGCAGGTCATATCAGGGTTGACTGTTACTTATATCATTGTAGTATCATAGTTCCCACATACCATATTTGTTCTACACAATGATGCGCATTTGTTTAATAATTTGTGGAAATCAAAATCAGCTTTTGAATGCTTAACAAGAATTTCACAGTGCATTTTGTAGATGAAAAATGCATAAGAGAGTGCTGTAAAACCTTTCACATGCATCATTCTTTGACAACAGATTTTTGCATGTTAATGCAGAATGCAACAGAAAAAAATTACATGTAAAAATAACAATCTTAAAACAATACATAAATATCCAACGTGCAACATGTTCTCCGGACAAGAAACATTTTTGGCATATTCAACAGTATTAATGTTCTTGTAGAAACTTCTACAAATACTGATCCAAATGACATTAAAAGACACATATGACACTACAGCACAGACACAGTCTCGTCAACTACCCTGTGGATATCAAAGGCAGGTATGGTATGTCATCATCTTTGGATAAGAGGCATGTGGTTTGGCTTTGAACAGTTTCATACGACTAGTGCACAACACCATATATTATGATATACATGATATAGTCTGAAAGATTGCATGTCTTTCAATAACTTTGGTTTGGTGAAAGATATTCATAAACAACAAGCTGCATTTGTTTGAGCAGATTCACTCTTTGGGACAAGTCATGGTAAGGCTTCACAAGGTATGGGTTTAGAATAACTAGCATCCATTCTGAATGTCAAAATATTGTGAAATTTATAGGAAGTTTTGAACACATTTCTAGTCAGTAAGATTCTGTTACACTGTACAGTCACTGAAGTCAAGTTTATTTAAACCAAACATTAATATTTTTTAGATTTTAGAAAAAAAAACCCCACCATTACAGGAACCAGTAAGTAAATGATCTTATTTTATTTTCAGTGTAAATATACAAATGGGTTGTAACCTTCCAGATATACGTGCAGTGCCTTCTTTTTGCCTCCACTAAGCATAAAGACAAGTATGTTAACACAGTTCCCAACTTAAATATTCTTATTCAGCAGAAAAGCTTTGACCTGAAAACTCCTCAAAGATCAAGTGCAATTAAACTGAAAACCATCGTTGTCTGAATAGTGTTTGAAACTATGAATGAAAACAGCATTTTATGTCCGAGATCACGTTTGGGATCTGCGCACAAAGGCAGATTGAACATATCTTGGTTTGGCAGCGACAGCACTGAATTCCGGTGTTGGAGGAACTTCCTCCTTCTTTTTGCCCTTCAGCATAGGTGGCGCTGTCTGTGGCCGTTGTATCTTGGGAAACTGCTGTTGGAACCATTCCTCATACTCCTCCACCGTCATCTCCACGACCTTCTCTCGGCAGAACTCTATGGCGGCGGAGATGTCCGGGCTGCAGAGTTCCCAGTCTCGCAGAGTCTCCAGGACCTTGAGGAACTTGTATACACTCTGCTTGCTGGTGCTCTCCACCTATCAAACAGCAAAACATATTACTTGGCTGCCAGTTCTGTTAGACATTTCTGCTGTGTTATCAAAATATCAACCTAAGTTCACCAAACTCAAAATTAACGAACAGTAAAAACACTACAGCTGCCATGTATATATATCTCTCACAGCCCTCATCAATTTGGGGTTCATTTGTTACATGCTTGTAAATAATTCATCTTTCACAGTCTGTAGGCATTAAACAGGGCTACCCTTGGCAATGGATATCCCAATAACAAAGTGAGTGAGTTACTGTTTCATGCCAAGTTCAGCAATATTCCAGCAATATTATTGTGGGGGACATCAGAAATGGGTTTTCATCCATTGTGTCAATGGGTGACAGGCAAATGCTTTAACAGCTGAGTCCTTAACTAATAGCTAACAGTCTCCAGTAATGAAGAAATATATTCATGAACACCTTTCTTGAATTCAACGACATTTTCTTAAAATTATCATGAGAATAGCTTAAAACTTATGTCAACTGTTTTGTGCATTTAAATACATAATTATTATTAAAGAACACAATAGCATTTGCTACTTAGTTTGTCTTACTTCTATCAATGTAAAATGTGTAATGGTCAAAATGATAACGAAAAGTGACAATCAAGTGTGTCTCACATGCTGCTTCTCAAGGCTATGTGTTAATGACTCAACTACTTGTCAGTGGAACAGGTTGTTAGTGCAACAAAACCAAGAAGCCACAAGTGCACCTAAAAACTATATCTGCATTGCAATGAATACCATACTATAAACTGACAGCCCTACAAAATTCACATCTAAAGTAAAAAGCATGCTTGACAATCATGTCAACTTCTTCAAACTAACAGCCATGAATACTGCCACCGAATGGGCATTTCACTTTTGCATGTACCATGAATATGTGTCTAAGAAATTCAATACAAAAATGTATTCCTATTCCGAAATGGGCGTTAAATAATTCTAAAAGTTAGTGTTACTTAGCTGGATTAAATACTTGACATATTGGCACTGGTCAGTGTGGCTGATGTGTTGACTGCTCTGGTCTCGACCGTACCCAAGGTTCATTACTTATGAACACGTTTTTGTAAATGTAGGCATCAAAGCGTGAAATGGCCAATGTGGGCTTGTGCTAATGGATGGGCCAATGTGGGCTTGTGCTAATGGATGGGCCAATGTGGGCTTGTGCTAATGGATGGGCCAATAACTGTCATATGGCACTGATGAACTGCTGGATTATTTTCCTCACCGTCAGATGAACTTGACAGAATAGACTAAATTTAGAAAAGTATAATTCTAAATATACTCCCTAGCAACTAATAAATTCTATCCAAACTATCCATTGGTGCAGAATAGAGACATGCTTACATTACATTTATTCATAGACTCTATTAGGCAGTTTGTCAAGTTTATCTGACAAAACAATTAAGTTCATCGATGCAATATAACCATTGTGTCATGCAAATTATCATTGGACCCAATCCACATCAAACACATAAAGGGATTTCAACATTTGGTGAACTGAAGGCATGAAACAAATATCTGTTAATGTTTTCATTGACAAACAACATGACATGACGGTGCTGTAATGGTCCAGTTAGTTCCTGATGTCTGGGGACACATGTTACCTGATGGATCTGGGCTCTGGTTGACTTCCTCCTAAGTCTAGGCTGCATTCAACAACAAGCACAGTGGATCACACACTCACTCTACGCTATAGAGGTTTAGTACAGCAATCCCTACAAGCACCGATCACTCACTAGAGGGACTGCAGCTCACCTTTCATCATTCCATTTTAAGTGTAAAGAATTTCATCAACTTTTAAAGATAAATGTAATAGAAGTGTCACTGGACTAATCTTTCTGCTGACATTTTAAAACTAAACTTAACTAAAATACTTGTTTCACTCGTGTGATTCCATTTGATTTGGAATCCCCTATATTTCTGCTGAACCCTAGACATGAGTGTTACTCTTTTTCTATGTTTACAGCCTGTGACATATTTATCAAGAAATCAGTTCCATGCTCCTGAAATGTGGCAGTGTCACTGAGTCTCTGAAGGGCATTTAGACGTGATACAGATAAAGGCAAGAGTTTTATGGATGCCAACTTCTTGATTGTGAAGGGTCACGACGTTTGGAAGTATATTCTTACTCCTTCATCAGGTGAATGAAACAATTAGGAACAGACAGCTATATATGTACATGTTAAAAAAACAACAGTTATGAGATAACAAGGGAAACCAGTAGTTAATTGGTAGATGGACAAGTGGAAGTGGTGAGTATCCATCCACCAAATTAGTCCCATTTCTGGCAGTGAGATTATCACACCTTTTAATTGGTCTAGCGCGTTGTCCCATTTCTGGCAGTGTTATCTCATAACTGTTGTTGTTTTAACATGTACCTACATAGCTGTCTGTTCCTAATTGTTTCATTTACAGTGTCACAGTTATAATCTTAGAATGGAATTTAACAAATACAATGTATAACATTTTTTTCCAAATAAGCTTCATGGAACTATTATTGTGAGCTCAGTCAAAATATTTTGTAGCTTGGGTGTATACCCACCTGATCATTCCTCATGTGTATTTAATAACAAAAGTATGTTTATCCATTCATCATGGCGTTATGTTTCGTTGTTGCTGTCTTAATACACTGTATACTGCAGTATTTGTTAACATAACAGTATGGCTATCTAACTCATTTGTAAATGGGCCAAAGGATTTCCACAACAATAAACAATTCGGTCTCCAGTTAAAGAATGATGGACAATGGCACACCCAGAAAGGTCATCTGTTAAACAGGTGACCAAAGCATGTACACATGTCTAGAGCACACACAGCTCACTCAGTCTTCAGCGTTTAGGTAGGTCTAGCACATACAGTAATGGTATTTGAGGAACCTTTTGGGTTTTACTGACTGGCAGAAAACGACTCAAACACTCCAAGAGAAGAATGGTCTGAGTTAAACATTTAAGTTACAATACAAAATGATTAAATATGACTTAAAATTAAACAAATTCTGGGCAACACAAGATGGACTTTTACTTTGTATACTGTGTACATTATGCAGAGCTTTATGCATTATATAGAGCATTGAGGTGGTACTTGGTGCCCATAGTTTGGCAAAACATGACTTAAACAAACAAAGGAAAAGCAACATAGGAAACATCACTACTGTTCATGCATATATTGAGAAAAATTCAAAACCTATTTGCATGACTTTTACTTTTTGTAGTTCAACCTAAACATAAATGTCAACTCTACTACCCCCAGAAACTAAAACCCTAAACACTGATGTGTTTCTGAATAGGATGGATGCCTATCGGCAAGGCTGCAACCTTGTATAGCCTCGTTCATGCAATGCATTTAGTGACTATCATATCAGGAACTACACAAGCACTATGTGGCACAGATTAGGAGTATACAAAATGCAAAAAGCTATTTTAAACTGCTTAACATATTAGTAGATACATACATGTAAATTCATTTCTGAAATCTAGTAAAAGAATTGAACAATTAATTGTTTAAAAAGAGGGAATGGTAAAAGTAAAACAATATTAAGGAAACAAATGTTATTTGTAAATAAAAAGCATCCAAGGATTACTGCATAACCAAACAATATCTATTTAAAACAATATCCTGCTGTCTTACTGTACACTTATTCAGACTAACACTATGATCAGATGAAAAGCCAACACAGCTTATGGTTCAGTGAAATAAAAGTTTATGATGGCTGATATATGTGATAAAATCGAAAAGGACAATTACCAAAAAAAATTAAAAAACTAATATAGATACAAAATATAATACAAAACTATAACGCAGAAAATGTTAGATATATAACAAGCTGCAAATAATACAAAATAAAATAAGAAGGTTCAATTCAATAAAAAATCTAATATGTTCCAAGCGGTGTGCTTCAAAGTGTGCGAATATTTTTTTTCCCAAAGCAATAATAAAATTTGATAAAAAGGTAAAAAGATGAAAAATGGCGGAAAGGTACCAAACCAGTAGAGAAGGTTTTAGAACCAGTGTTTGAAAAAGGTTAGAGGTTATCCCAAAGGAGCAAATAAAAACATCAACTTTGACTTCTGACGTACTGAATCCAAATCCAAATGCACCTAATCAAAATAAAATGCTTTCAGGTTATTATCACGGAAAGCCATAACTTAATATACACTCAGTGTCATTACTGAAAGGTCAGCTGGGTATACAGAGTGTCACACATATGTAAACATGCATTCGTCAGGTCTGATTACACTGACATTACTTTGATAAAAAAAAGCAGTGTGTAGAAGGGGGTCGTCTTATCCATGGGTTACGCATTCGTCAAACTGTTTTCCAGGGGTAAGAAAACAACATCGTATCACTTCGCGTGAACAAACAACAGAAGACGAATAATGTGGACCAAAGTTATCATTATGGTAATTGCCAGTTGTCTGTGGCCTGTGTTTGCCGTGATTAGGACCCTATCGCAGGGGATCGACTTAGGGATGAAACATGCACGAAACATACCATTTTGACACTGATTTTAAGGGTCAAGTTTGGGGGTCGTCTTATCCATGGGGTCGTCTTATAGACGGTAATATACAGTACATTGACATTACTTTGATCAGTTGAAGAACAGGTTGTATACAACAAAAGACCATTATTTCATAAAACTGCAATAATGGATTACAAAGAAAGGTGATGGACGAGCACATGCCTGAATGAACAAGAAGGACAGTTTTATCGATACTTCTTAATTACAATATATGTGACATTTCATAGTAGATACTAACACCATTGTCAGGCAAGTGATGAATTGTAGATGCTTACACCATTATCAATCAAGTTTCTGTGTAGATGCTAACACAATTATCACGCTGGTGATAAATTCTTCACAGGCTTGATAACAGTGATAGCATCTACAATGAAACATTGCATATATTGTAATAAAGAAGTTGTATATCCATAGAAGTATCCTCCTTGTTTATCACACCAACTTCCAAATGTCATTCCAAGAAGTTGCCTGAATGTAACCAGTGGTTTACCGAATGTATATGCTATACGTGACAAGTAACAGTCAATGTGGGTATAAAATATATCATTCCAGAGGAACTGAACTGCACCGTAGGAAGTTGAAGGTGTACCATTTGTTGTATACTCTTCACTCTATCATCCACTGGACCTCTCAATAATAACACTGAAGATACATCAAACATCAGAGACAGTCTGGTACGAAAGGATCGTCATGTACTCATCAATTTTTATATAGTGATTACCTTGGAGAAACTATTCTCTCTTTATCAATACGAAAAGATATGTGACATTAATAGCCAGAGCAAAGCTTGATATGGAAATAAGAAAACCTTAAATGAATAAAACAGTTAAGATCAATTCCCATGCTTGTGTACACTAGAACTTCTATCAGAATCACAGGAACAATATTAAAATTAAATCACTACTAAATGTGTCTTGCATGGCCAATCTTACTTTGTCACCTTTGAGGTTTGTTTAGAAGAACATTTTTGGATATATGTATGCTGAATCAACTTTTAGTATCATGCTTACAAATCAAAAACAGGAACTGAAGTTTTCAGAAAATCACACAGAATGGTTGAAGAAGAAAGTCTGAATTCATGCAATTTAAGGAAATTTTTAAGCAAGGACTGTCTTAGGAATAATATATCACCATTGTATTAATATATAACTGACAGTGATAATCCTATCAAGAGAAGATGTAGGTACATCAAAGATGGACGGTGTACATACCATTCCAAACCTCTCCAGTTTAGCCAAGATTGTTTTATAATACCACAGCCCTTCCCGGACCTCCTCAGGTATACTGTCACGAAGTACTGTGAACCTTAAAGAACAGACAGAGTTTTTGTATGGTATCACAGCCATAACAAACATGACAGGGTGTTCTGTCACGAAGTACTGTGAACTTTAGATACACACAACACACTGATCCTTCTTTGTACTGATAAGTCTAAGACAGTCATGTCTGTGAATACAGAAAAGAACAATAAATGTTGATTCTTAATTATCAATCAGTAGTTGAGAATGAATATGATTAACATTCCATCAACCAAAATCAAAAGTCCAGTTCTTTAAGGCTTAATGTCCATTTCTGGGAGCGCCTAATTTCATGGACACCCCAAAATCAATAATCAACTAAACACATCTTGATATGAAACTGGCATATATATTTTAATGGCATAGTTGCAATGTTATTTACCAATTTCGTTTGGTTGCTTTATCCTTGTCCTTCTTCTGTTGTTCAGCCGGTCGATGGAGGATTCGGTCTGTGGATTCACGCATGTCTCGTAAGGTGCGATGGAAACTGTGACCTTCAGCTTTCAACCCCACCAGCTTGCTACTGCATTTCACCATCCTTTCTCTAAGACACAAATCATATTCAGCTCATAATGTTTGACAAGCATGGGATACCGTGAAGCTTGTCTGCCTCAGAGTATCCACAGGTTGACAAGCATGACCTCTCCTGCCCTGAGTTCCCAAAGGGGGTTCAGTCTTGAGGGAATGGTGGTCAACAATTCATGTATGGACACAGGTTAAACACCAAAAGGATCATTTGAACAAGGTACTTGAAACATATTTTTTTAAAAACTGGGAGAATATATAAAATGATTACAAGCAACCAAAATGAAAATGAAAAACTCCTTACCTGTCCATCTGTTCCAGAATGTCATGAAGTGTTAAAGCTTTGTCCTCAAGAATCTCGGAAAACTTCTGTCTGCTTTCAGTTGTCATGCCAGCATGACGGTTACTAGGCAATGATGCCATGTACTCAACCAGCTGTGGTGAACTGGAAGGAGAGCCACAATCCAGTAAATTGTTCTGACATGAGCCCTATATAATGGCAGACATTGCCTTCAGTTTACTGTCCTGTGTGTGGCATCTATATCAACTCACCTTTTTGGTCGTATAAAATGAACGTCTGCTCTCAGCTCACGGGAAGCTTTCTGATCTGGCCCGCCACCCATGGTATCATGGTCCTGCAAGTCCAGACAGAGGTATAAAACCAAAATTACCAAGAATAACTCTAAAATGAGCTAATAGCAGAGACTGATGCTTAGAAATTATAATGCTGATAGAAACAAGCAATTACAGTTGGGAACATCAGGAGATTCAGAACCCGAGGGAAACCTGGACTTGTTTCATTCCAGGCCATAACAGTTAGAGCTGAGTGAATAGAACAAAATAACGAACAAAATAATGATGGGGATATACGGTTCAAGGCCACTGTAAAAACATCTACAAATACCACAAACTGTACAAAACAAGGCCTTGCTATGAATATCTTGCTATACATACTGTTCCTGGTCGCTCTGGAGATTTCAAAATTGATTTTCGTGATGTCCTTCCATCATGTTCAGATTTCCTGAGATAAGAAATATATTTCATTCTATACAAACGCATCAAATAATGTTCATATCTGGGTGAAACAACCAAAATGAAAACTATGTTTCAGAAACAAGTATGTCAGCACAATCATTTGTTCCGTTTTGTTTCTGTTTTTGTAGATGGCTAAAAACAGCACATTTACTGACTCTAAATATCTTTTCACATAAACTACAGCATGCAAGCATCACTTGTACAAGGGGGAGCTATTCCTCCGGGAAGCTGACCTGTCTTTGCCACGGTCAGAGAGAGATGTCCGGACGTCTGTCCGTCCCAGCATCGCCTCTTTCCTCTCCTCCTCCTGCTGGGACTCCCGCTTCAGACTCTCGTAGTACTCGTCCAGAAACTTGAATATACCTGCAGCACGGACGTACAACATGGCTTTAAAATCTATGTACTGACTGATATTCTCATCATCAAACAAACTACTTCATTTTTCATCAGTAATTACTTTGTGTATACACTCACAGGTATCAAATAATTTTCAGGAATACATATAATCTTTTATACGTTGGCTTATTAAATGTATCACAAATAACTAAATAATATCTTCCTATAGACAGCTTACAGGGAGTGTTTTTATCATGACAGAATACCACTGTCTTTCCTCTTTTATAAAAGTCATGACACAACTGAGCCAAACAGTAATTTAGAGGACAACTGTTTCACTTAAACAATGATTTGATTTTAGAAAATATATACGTACTTTTCATATGAATATTATTACATGGCATTAAATCTGACAGTATTAACACAAAGTCTTCAGACATAAAAGAACAGGTACATTTATCTCATAATATGATTCATCCAGTAATATCAGTGTAACACAGGCTAATGAATCTGGTAATGCATCCCTTGCTTTCAACTAGCAAAAACTGTCAGTTGCACGACTACATTAAATATCTCTCAAAGCATAACTATCAGCTGAAACTTGCAATAATATAAAGTGTCTTAGTATAAGCAGGAGATTAATTTGTTAACACATGTACACATCTATACTGACATTATATGCATAATAAAGGTTATGATAATAACTAAAATCTTTTCAACAAACAAATTGGGAGCATAGCTATATACATGTATTTTTTTTCAGTCAGTATGTGTGTCTGAGAGAACAGCCAGTCTGCTAATTTGTTAAACCAAGCCTGTTTTGCTGTACAAATGTCATGCTTTGTAACACATATTCGTTGTTTCGGAATTAGTTGATTCATCCGACAAGGAAGCTCCTGGTAGCGTGGTCATTTGTGAAAGATTTGGCAAAACAAATATTATTAGAATTAATAATTAGCCTTGTTTTTACCGACTTCACAGAAAACATTACAACGCAGTCATGGTGGAGGAATATGAAAATATAATCGAGAGTGTTGATGAATTAATAAACTAAAGACAAGAAAATCCGGTCTGCTTAATACCAGGTCTGGGTGTCCTTTCAACACAAAAACCAATAATACATATTATTCGTGAAGATACAAACTGGCCATTCCCTATGAAAAGGCTTTTCTAAGGCTATGGGAGCATGTTCATGTCATATTTAACAAAACATTTGTCAATATCATCAAAATGCATTAGTACCAGTAGAAGCAGACATTGTTAGAGTCTGTCGAACCCATCAGTTAACCATTAGGCGCCACACATTCATCTACGACCTCGTCGGGCAGTGGGGTATCCCAGTGGCTAAAGCATTCTCCTGCCATGCTAAAGACCCAGTTTTGATTCCCTGCATGTCATGTGTCCTGATATTGCTGGAATAGTGCTAAAACCAGCATAAATCCACACTCACCCACTTGCTACAAGGCATTGTCCAAAATCTGCACTGTATCTCCCACCTCTACATAGAGGTTATCACTGACTGACTGACTGACTGAGTTTAGTTTTACGCCGCTTTTAGCAATACTCCAGCAATATC
>VKKT01006487.1:27092-40149 GCA_008038995.1 Haliotis laevigata | reverse complement strand
TTAAAAGAACCCACGAATCCGTTGGTATATGACCAGATGGTGGCCACATGAATATGTGCAAAACACCTAGTTGCGGGCACAGTAACATGTAGTAAACGTGGACAAAGTGTCCCAGTCCACCCAGCTGTGAATGGGTACCTCGTAAGGATGGGAAAACCGCAATAACCCGGGGCGCCTAATGGCTGCAAGAGTTGTATACTCCCCGGGGAGTTGAAATTGATCATACAATGTCCCGTTGAGATTGACATCCAATGATCGAGGGGGAAAATACCAGCGCATTGAACATGTACTAGTTGCGTGGATATGTGCGCTATATAAATATCCTATGATAATAAAAAAATATAATAATGTCATCGTATCCGAATTGCGCAGATCGATGCTCGTGATGTTGATTACGAGATTGTCTGGTCCTCGACTGTGACTTGATTATTTACACACCGTTGTCACATAGCTGGAATATTACTCAGTGCGACGTTAAACAAGAAACTAACAAAACAAAAGAACAGCAGCATTACCTGCAGCATTTGTTGTTTCCAGGGGCCATTGGAGAGCATCTTAAAGATTTGGATTCAATTCCACACATAGATACAATGTGTGAAGCACCTTTCTAGTGAAACTGATCTCAGAGATTATGATTTTCGATTGATCCGGATCATCATCATCATCATCATCATCATCATCATCATCATCATCATCATCATCATCATCATCATCATCATCATCATCCATTTCGCCCTCATTTTCAGGTCCTCATCCTTTCCATCAGTACGATTAACTTCATTATTTATCAGTCGTGGAATAAACATTGTCATCATCATCATTGAATATAATGCTCATCATTGATATTGCTCTGCATTGAGTATATTTCCCATCATTGAGTAGACCCATGAGTTTCGGGGTAGAATAGGTCTTCAGCAACCCATGCTTGCCACAAAAGGCGACTATGTTGTAAGAGGCGACTAACGGGATCGGGTGGCCAGGCTCGCTGACTTGGTTGACACATGTCATCGGTTCCCAATTGCGCATATCGATGCTCATGCTGTTGATCACTAGATTATCTGGTCTAGACTCGATTATTTACAGACCGCCGCCATATAGGTGGAATATTGCTGAGTGCGGCGTAAAACTAAACTCACTCACTCACTCACTCTTCATAGAATATATTTCTCATCATTGAATATATTTCTCATCATTGAAGATATTGTTCTTCATTGAGTATATTTCTCATCATTGAAGATATTGCGCATCATTGAGTATATTGCGCATCATTGAGTATAGTGCTCATTATTGAGTATATTTCTCATCATTGAGTATATTTCTCATCATTGAGAATATTGCTCATCATTGAGTATATTGCTCTTCATTGAATATATTTCTCATCATTGAGTATATTGCTCATCATTTAGTATATTGCTCATCATTGAGTATATTTCTCATCATTGAGTACATTTCTCATCATTGAGTATATTGCTCATCATTGAGTATATTTCTCATCATTGAGTATATTGCTCATCATTGAGTATATTTCTCATCATTGAGTATATTGCTCATCATTGAGTATATTGCTCTTCATTGAATATATTGCTCGCGTTCATGATTATTGTGCTCTTGTAGCTACACATGCACGAATACGCGTGTGTGCGTACATGCCTGTGTGTGTGTGTGCATATCCCTGTTTGCTCGTGCTAGCAGTTAGTTACTTGCGAGCACATATGCACGTTGTAGTTTGATGGGGGTGATGGGGTAGCGCCCAAGACCCGGGTTCGATTCCCCACATGGGTACAATGTGTGAAGCCCATTTCTGGGGTCTCCTGCCGCGATGCTGCTGGAATATTGCTAAAGGCGGCGTAAAACCAAACTCATTCACTCGCTCCTTTGTAGTTTGATAGTCTATCCAGACACAATACTCAGAACCTTCTGACAGCCCTTATTTATTACCCAAAGTCTAAATCCCCAAAAGAGGTAGTATAACGAGCACCATCTGTTGACGACTTTAGGTATGATGCGTCTGCGAATCGAACCGCAGCCCTACAACTTCGATGTGTTGTTTATTTTGTCTTATGTTGACTTGTTATTTGATATAAAAGACAGGTGCTACTTATATAATGATTCCATGTTGATCTTCATGGCTGTTCTCTAATAACTTTTCCGTCATTGAGGACGTCCTAACGTTGTTCCAGGAAATAGTTTTATTTCACTAAACCAAAATGTTTGTTGCTCATGCAAATACAGCATTTCATAACTAAAGCCATAAAAACACTTGAACATATCAGAGTGATTTACCATGTTTTGTTTTGTTTTCTAGAATGTTTCCAAGATTTCATACTGTATACTCTATTATTTCACAAAGATAAGGATGAATGTATTCAATTCAAAACTTCCTTTGTTGTCGAAATATAAGACAAAACGATTTCCATCGGCCTTGAGTTCAACGACGAATCACACAATGGTGACGTCATCGATTTTTGAGCACATGTTTCCTGGTCCCTGACACATCATATGTTTACAGTAGATTAGAAGCGTTAGACAACGCGCCTATACTTATTGCCCTAGACGCGTACTTTAAACAATTTTTTCTGTGACAGTCCACCGTCACGAGGAAGGAATTAAAGAATGTATGTACACTTTGTCTTACTGAAGCATCTGCCAAGATCGGGTGCTTTTTAGGATCAATGCGTCACAAACTTCTACGCAGTGGGAAGGCTGAAAGACGCGCAGTATTCTCACTGCAATGATAGCAAATATTTGGGAATATGTAGGTGCAAATCATCGGATTATTCTCACAGCATATGATTTAAGGACCATAATTTCATGGACTTTATATTTGAAAACGTGTGAGTGTGTAGGTTATATATGTACACAACCATTTTACATCTGGAACCTCGAAAGTACGAACTGTAGTTATCCCGATTTCTAATTAATGAAAGTGACAGTGTGGTGCGGGTTGGCTGACAAGTCAATGTACAATGCGGTAGTGATAGGATTAAGTATGCAGATTAGAGTCATATGAACAATTACAATAAAGTCTCAACTGAGAAAAAAATGTGACCTCATGACGCATTTTCAAATAATTTAAGCAAGCACGTGCATGTTTTTCATGATGCAGTTTAACATGAATATTACTCTCGGATACATTACTTTAACTCCAAACCAACTCCTCTTATATCCTTACTGACAGGCAGAGTAACAACAAGTACCATATGTTAATGTTCCGTCGGGGTAGCCCAGTGGTTAAAGCGTTTGCTCGTCACACCGAAGACCCGGGTTCGATTCCCCACATGGGCACAATGTGTGAAACCCATTTCTGGTGTCCCCCGCCGCGATATTGATAGAATATTGCTAAAGCGGCGTAAAACCATACTTACTCACTAATGTTCTGTAGGGATGAATTGACAAGAACTGCCGACCTTCAGTTCTTGGGAGTGGTTTCTGGAGTATCTCTAAATTATGAGCTTTTTTGGACAGTATAAACGTCACCTAATGATTCTTAACAGAAGTGTTCCCTTCCCACAGATCTATCCGGACGATGTTTTTACGAGGAAACTCCTTTGATATACATTTCTTTAAAGTCAATATCTTTCGGCGAAAAATGAATGGAATTAGTAAACAAGCACATGCTTATCTTTTTACATACACCACAGCATTCAAAGGCCAGAGAGTCATTCCGATGTGTGTAATATGTAAATCTTGGATGCAGGTTCAAGTTTGTTAACATGTTAAGCATGGACCTTCGTCGGACCCTCATCGGTCGAGTACAACAGGCAACATATAAAATTTACAATGTACCTTTACCTCTAGATGATTCGTTAATATTATTTACAGAAACATATATCAGTTAATGAAATAAGGCCCGTCCGACCTCCCGAGACGGGTTAGATTTCAGAGGGATGGTCTAGATTTACAGCTAGCCAGCCCGATGGTCTGGTAACAAATTTAGATGTTATATACATCTGAGTCATATCTTAGTGTCTGGTCTGGTTAAATCCAGAAGTTTTGAAGTTACCAGCCTTGATGTCTGGCTGGGGTTTTGGCTTATTTCATACACTGCATATATCATAGCGATTAATTCAGGACAGCCATCGTCCAAATATTTCTAAAGACCAAAACTATGTAGCAAAGCCACGTGAGACTTAATTGTAATTATTTATGACGCTAATCTACATACTTAATCCTTATCACTACCGCATTGTACATTGACTTGTCACTTTCATTAATTAGAAATCGGGACAACTATAGTTCGTATTTTTGAGGTTCTTCTGTATGTGAAACACCAAACAATCCTTTTCGGGTAAAGTGATTGTGATTAGTAAATTCTTAACGACCGATTTCAATTTTATACTCGCTATCTTTTACGCTATCAATGCACATGCAATGTGTCTCCTATGAACGCTCCATGTACCGTTAGAATGTCGTTGACAGTTATGAACTGGATGCACCTCATCACCAAGGGTTGAAGTGGTGTAATGGTAGGCAATATTCCAGTCTTCCCGAAGAAGACTCTGTACGTTTTTATCACACTAACATTGGCAATGTGACGAAACCACTGCTCGCTAACGCCAAGTCCAAACTCATTTTTACATCCTTTATTCTTAAATGATTGCCATCCTTGCTTCTTTCAAACGCTTGTTCAAGAAGCGCCAGACACGTGGACATGTTACTCAAGGACCGAAACAAATGTCAATGTAATGTACAAGTCAGGCAGTGTGCACTTATACCTAGAGAACCCATACAGATTATATAAAGCAGTGTTGGGGAAACATTTACATAGACGCTCATTGGAGAGAACAGATTACACCTCGACACGTTAGCTGTAAGGACAATATTCTTAAGCTGAAGGGATTACTAGAAGGTGTTGATGAAGGGTTCAGTCTCATCCAGTTCAAACTCATTCCACGTGTAATGTTGCGCATAGTTGGCACTCCCAGAACCATTTTAGCTATGATCCTTATGAGACAACAGATTTGCTGACATGTAGCCAAGAAAGTCATAACCACAAAATATTTTTGATATACCTTAACATTTACATGTTATAAAACAAAGCGATGTTTTACATATATACAAAGTATATTCCATTATTACAAGCGGCATAATGTGAGATGTTGAGTGTACAGAGGACCTTAGCCCTCTCTCCCAGCAAACCTATACCGCATGTACGTCACGTGTGTATGGTCACGTGGTCGTGTGTCATAGCTGTTAGCAAAGGTTAACAGAGACATGAATGATTTAATGCTTCTATATTGAACACACGCTCAAGGTAAACACAGATCAAGGGGACCCCAGCCCCTGGGTGAGTGAGTTAAATTTTAAAGTCACATCAGCAGAATTTCTGCCACATCGTGGACCGTCAGCCCTTTCCCCATTAATTACTGTTTGGGGCTGGATTAGATCATCCCTAGGGACAACGTCACCAGTGGCATGAAGAACATATTTTCTCACATGCTCCAGCAAAAAGCCCGTGTGAGCAAATTTAAATCAATCATATGAGTAAGATCAAATTCCAGGTCCATGAATGGCTACTTCACGATGACCTGAGGTTAAGTTATGATTAACTACTTGACATATTTTCATTCATTGATCATTTCTTGGTCACATTCACATACATACGTGTGTCGAAACGTTATTATTTAAGAGAGACAAATGTTCTTTAATCTTATCTAGTTTATGTCATCTTCTTGGTACTCAACATAAACTGTTGACACTCGATTTGAGCAGTAGCAAGAATGACGAACCGCTGTCTTACGCAATAAGGAACATGAGTATAGACTAAATCTGTATTGGTTCGATGCTAAAAATATAACTTTTAGGGTGTGAGTGTCAATGTCTCTCTCGTTCATTAGATACCGTTTCAACCAACTCGGTGTGAGATTAATGGTATCTGACAGTCACTCATGTTGTAATTGTTCGTTCCAGATACGAAAACCTTTTCATTTCAAGTTGATATATCTCCTGATAATGGACATGGTTCGCTGACTTATGTGTACAAACTCAGCTCCTTAGAGGGGTGGTAGGTTAGCCTATTGGTTAAAGCGTTTGTTTTTCAAGATGAAGTCCCGGGTTCGATACCCCACATGAATACAATGTGTTAAGCCTATTTCTGGTGTCCCCTGTCTTGATATTACTGAAATATTGCTAAAAGCGATGTAAAAGCTTTATCACTCCCTCAGTTCCTGGGAGGTGTCCGAACACGTCGAGTGACATTTGTTCGAGGTTGGGGGATAATTCAAATTCACTCTCCAAACGATTTATTATTATATAAATGCACAAGCATTTGAAAGATACCACATTAACAAACACAATGACGATACCACGCGTCGTTACTCTTGGTGTTAGAGAATGAATTGTCTAACTTTTTTACTCCTGAATAATTTCATATTTTATCAATTTGTATTTCAGTTTTTGTGATTAATTGCAATGAACACATTTCAAAGAGTCTAACTAAACATAGAAAGATAAACTAATCATTATGATTTATCTTAAATTTGAATAAAACTCTCTCAACAAACAAACTTTGAAAACTCATAAAGCTATGCAGTCACTGAAATACATGGGATTGGTTTCAAGAAATAATTTCAGTGCATCTAGGGGTCATGATAACTCAGATGCTCAACAAACCGTTAGAAGATGCGGAATAAATCACATTACAAATCAGAGCATAGCGCCATTCTTCAAGTTCAAGGGTTTTAAAAACATAACAGAGGTCACGTGAGACGGCCTCTGCTACAGGGCTTTGTTCTTGGTCTGTTTATATGACCTCCTGGATATGCCTAAAGAGGGGTCAATAACGGTTTCGGACCCTATTTGGGGCTCATTGTGTCTATGGGTTATCAGAAATAACGTTGGACTTGAATTTTAAACCTGAATAGTTTGATCATTTCTTCCACTGTCAGTGAGTTGAGACATTTCAGACTCTCGTGATAATTTCCTCTGCATCTGAATTATCTAGTGTGACAATGACGTTGTGGTTGTATTGACATTAAACATTAGGTATGGATGGCAACCATTATAATATCATAGATAAACAAGCTTGATGTAACCATCTGACATATAATCAATAATGGCAGAAATATCCATTTATGTTTGTTTAAGATTACGGTGGATAATTAGTATTCACAATGTATAACATGTTTGTTTCTTCTGTATATTGTTTCCTATGTGCACCTTGATGTTACTGAATCAGGGTTACATACGGCTAAATCAACAAATTTAAATAAATGTTGGTGAATGAGTTTAGTTTTACGCCCCTCTTAGAAATATCACACAAAAAATGGGCTTCACACATAGTCCCCATGTTGGGATTCGAACCCGGGTCTTCGGCGTAAAAAGCGAACGCTTTAACCACAAGGCTGCCCCACCGCCCAAATACATACTGGTAAATTAGAGCGACAAAAAACAAATTAGTCTGACAAGTTGAAAATACGACTTTGATACAAGTGATGTGGAGACATTAACATGAGATCAAATTGCTGGATGTAAACCTTATAACATCTGTTCTCGAAAAAATTATTCAAAATTCAAAAAATTATTCTAGATTTCAGTCCAATGCGTCGGATACCCTTTAGGGACCGCGTTATGATAAAAGCGTTCCTGGTAACCACCACTACCCGTCGGAATCTAGGATTCTTGTCCCTAGCCCAGTATAGCTGGTATTTTGTTAGGTGCAGTTTAAACCATACTCGCGTTTTAAGTGCAAGTGACAATAAGGAATGTTTGTATTATTGTCCTTGAGCTGCACAAAGATTCGGTTATTTCGTTGCAGCTGTACAGTCTGTAAATTATATAGTATTACGGACGTCGTGAAACAAAACCAAAAAATCGCCTCATCGAATATTTCAGACGACATATTATTTATTTCAATTAAGATAATTACGCATCACATAATACAATCATAAAATATCAAATGAGATAATTTCATATCAAGACTAATTTACTATTTTAAAGATACTTTTAAATACAAAATACAAATACCATTTTGAAAATCGATAATTTGACATCACGAAACCTAATCATTTCAAACTTAAAAATTCCTAAATATAAAACATTATAGAGTCTGATAAATTCGAATCATGAAATTTAACATTTTAGAATATGATAAATGCGATATGTCAAACACTCCAGAAAGGCATGCCTAATCATTATGAAATGTGAAGCACATGTCAATCATGAATTTACGCAACATTAGATATACAACAGAATGAGTATTAAATAATCGTATATGTGAACAAATCTGATGAAAATTAAAACCCATAATGTACGCATTACTCACCGAAATATTTCAAAGAATTTTAGCGAAGACGTCATTAAAGACGCTGCTAGAACGTTGCAAATCTCAAAAGCCTATTTTCGCAGACATAGTTTGTGTATGTATAGGGCATTACATATTAAAAACCTCCGTTATTGGCTTTTTATGTTGTAAAAATACATTAAAAACCGATAAATACCCTTCTGCAAATTAAAAGTTGATAGAGTGCAATATGGATAGAAGGTTGCGTTGTCCACAGTCCAATGTTCAAATCCACCGGATTTCACACATTGCAATGTTTCACAGGTGTCATTTAAATGCATACAAACGTTTAGTTTACAGTGCTACCTTTTGTATTATGCATAGGTATGTAAATACAACACATTGGTAGCATCCTTTTTGTTGAACAACCCAGACATCTAAGGACTGTAAAGGTACAGACGCAGTGTATAAAAATAAAGTGTTCTAAAATGGACATTCGGTAAGTATTGACATTAAACTGCAAATATATCTAGTCTTGATATTTACATCTGACTTCGATCAGTTAGACCGGAGGAGCCAGTGTTTGTACTTTAAACAATCTCTGCTATTAAAGAGACGAGGTCCATCAGTTAAATATACAGATAGGTCATGAAGGTATGTCCTTCTAAATATAGCTTCTCAATGATGTTGGCGGTCATTTGTGGGAATGTTTGGGGCATGTATTTACGACAGGTTGGGTACTGGGTGGTACTTTGGTAGAATTTCAAATGAGCATGTGTCTTAGTGAGTGACTGAGTTTAGGCCGCACTCAGCAATATTCCAGCTATATTGTGGCGGTCTGTAAATAATCGAGTCTTCACCAGACAATCCAATGATCAACATCATAAGCATCGATGTCAACCAAGTCAGCGAGCCTGACCACCCGATCCCGTTAGTGGCCTCTTACAARCATGGGTTACTGAAGATCAATATTCTAACCCGGTTCTTCACGGTTGCATGTGTCTTAAGCCTTTATCAATGTTCAAAGGGTTTCATACGTAATAACCTATTTGAATTCATTATTACATTATTCACAAATAACATCGATTATTAGTCAGTGACATTTACGGTATCACACGTACTGCTGAGGTAGCAAGCCATGGAAGGAAGCGAGCCACACCAACAGGCGCGAAGACCTTATTCGAGGGTGACAAAAATATGTCATTAATGTAAACTATCACATATGATTCGAATACAAATGAAGAAAAATAACAGTGATGCCTATGACGTAAAGTAAGCCTTCTTTAGATATTAAGCTGAGTTTGGATTGAGGAATATTGGTTTCCTCGACGGAGATGTATATATATGTGCCGGTTAGAAGATCAACAACTGGCGAGATAGTTTGTGCATGACAAGTTAACCTTAGTCAGTGGCCATATACTTTTCGCATTCTAAATATAATCTTCGCGTCAACTTTTATTTGTTTGCTTGCTTAACGAACTTCCAAAGATATTCTGTGAAACAACTCGAAAACCTGCTCTTTGAGGCATCTTCCCATCCAGTCAAAAACCACTACAGTTTAGGAATGTATACCGTCAGATTTTACAACTTTAAACAAAATTTCATATAAGTGAAATATTTCCAGATTATCATCACCATGGTAATAAATGCTATCAATTTCTTTACCAGTTCCACGCTTCTGCACTCACTGTAACCATAACACTATTGTTACATTTTTGTGCCAATTAGCAGTTTCGGGCAAAATGTCGAATCACCACGCAATGTCTGGCGCTGTGTTTGCTTGGGGACTTGGGATATTCTTGTCACTAAGGTAACAAGCAGAACGCAAAGAACACGTGGCCTATGACGTCATTATGGTTGCCTTGTGAATGTAATAGTATTGTGAAATGACCATTGGCTTTGGCATTCACCGGTCAGGTCTGTATGCCATGCAAACAATAAATGTTTCTGTCATGGTATGAACAGTACTTGAACATCTTGGACAGTACTTAGGTCGCCATAGCGTGTTAGCTTGAAATTGTGTCAACGCGTACCTATATGGTCGACTGGGGAATTAGCTCATGTTAAGACGAAGTGTACGTACAATACGTAGACATGACGAAGGAATACGTTGAGCTCAGACTTCTTTAGTTACATGGCATACAAATACACAAGACATTAATAAGGTGAGCGGAGTACCTGATCAACCCCAGGGCGTTTCCTAGGAAACTGCTAGTGACCATAGACGTTTGGTCTTTATGAAACCAACGAGCACGGATTGGCAAACCAGCAATAAGGATCATTCGCATTCGAAACTACGATTATAGGATCCTGCCATGTCAAAGGAACGCAATGGAATAGTGAGTTGGTGGATGTGTGCTGGTTTGACATGTTTAAGATCTCCACGAGGAAGTACGACAGAAGAGATGATTTCAACCTTCCAATAGTCAACTAGCTTTTCATGTCGAGCAATATTCCAGCCTTTTGTGTTTACATTTCACAGCGTTTGGGGTACCACCGAGCATGCTCCTGTCACAAAGATTTCACTCTTGTTTAGGGGTTTGATTAAGGTTACAACATTCAAGCCCTCAGTAAAGCTTTGAAAAAGTCTTATGGTAGACATGTTGAAGACATTTCAAAATTTGATGCATCAGTGATATATGATGTTCCATGCAATTAATTGATTACTCTTCCTTACGTTTCCGTCTTTCTTCAGGTGAACACTTGACTAGACTTAGCTTATGTTTATGACGGGTGCCACCGGTGTGGCAGGATACGCTGGATACAGATAATCCATTGTTGCAATGTTTCTATTACCAAAGCAATGTTTTCTCGAGAGGACAACCAAACTGTGTCCAAAACCAAAGCAATGTTTTCTCGAGAGGACAACCAAACTGTGTCCAAAACCAAAGCAATGTTTTCTCGAGAGGACAACCAAACTGTGTCCAAAACCAAAGCAATGTTTTCTCGAGAGGACAACCAAGCCGTGTCCAAAAGTAATGAAGTTTTGGTTTTCAAAACGCAGGTATGTGTTTTCTAAGATGGAACAACAGTCACTAATCCAGGATTAAAAGTAAAGAATGTTCACATGTATGTTTTTCACCGGTTGGTTCTTTTCGTAATGGTTTTCCTATCGTCCCATCATAGACATTTAGCATCATATAGAGGAGTGGTGAGGTAGCCTAGTGGTCACGCCGCGTACCCGGGTTCGATTCCCTATGGGTGTGGTGTGTGAACTTAATTTCTCGTGTTCTTCCGCTGTGACGTTGCTGGAACATTGTTTTAAGTGGGGTAAAACCATACTCACTCACTCATTCAGCATGTACATTTCAGCCAACACACTGGAAGGCTGCAGTTCATAAGATCTGGGTCTCTCTGCCCACTTGCACCATTTTGCCTTAATTAGATAATTATAGCTGGACTATTGCTCATTCCTTTACAACACCCGAAGGATTGCCACGCTCGTACTACACGAACGGAAACCGTTCCAACCAGCGGACGGCGAGACAAGTACGACCGTACTGAATGAAGGAAGTCCACTACACAGGTGTCCGTAGAGTAAACACAATGTCTGTCCAGGACATATTGATCTCAAAACGGACACACGGGAGGGGTGACAAATATCTAAAACTAACTTGGCAGATATCGATGAAGCTAAATGACCGGTACCAATGTCAATAGTTTGGGTGTGTGTTTGTTGTCTTACGGTGCATTCAACTATGTTACAAGTACGTGACTGCGCCCTACAAATACTCAAATCTGGATCAGACAATCCAGTGATGGCTACAGTAACGATCTAGGCCGCTGGGTAGAATGACACGCCATTCACTAAGTCACCAAATCAGACCGTCGATCCACCGATCGCCTCTTCCGACCAGCCAAGATTGCCAGGGACCAGTTTGATCTGTGTGATCTGCTAGACTGGGTACAAACATGTTTTCACAAACACAAAAATAAGTGTTGATGTTCAACCTCCTGATAAAATGCCATGGCTATAAGCAGCTAGAGTCACCACGGGTTACCAGTTACAGGTACATGTAATAGCAAATATGACCAATACACAACTATGAGTGGAAATCACTTAAATTGCTTATGGGTAAAACTTTCTCTCGTTATGCCAAAAATCCGGGTTCGATTCCCTGTATGGTAACCATGTGTGAAGCTCTTTTCTGGTATCCTCCATCGTGATATTCCTGGAATATTTCTAAAAGAAGCGCAGACTCATACCTACTCATGATCACTGACGTACTCACTCACTCTCTAACTGGTCAATGTTCTAATCAAACAGCTTCAATCCTGCAGCACAGATTCTAAATCCAGAAAAAATATTTCCCTTCCCCTTCAAAAACAGGTTCCACTGCTTCCACAAATCACCTTGAAGAGCTTTATGGAGTAATTCCTGAAGATTAAACATGTCAACTACCTGTGCTTAACCCTCATTAACAAGCAGGCAGAGACCTGCCCGAACCACACCACCAATACAGTGTATCGAGAAGGAGTCTGTCTGGCCCCCAGCCTCTGCCGCGGCTTCACCTCAGTAATCAGAGACCATCTCTCTGGCACTGGGCTATAATCCCTGATGAAGTCGAGGACGCGACGGAGACATCACCAGCTGCAAACACACCGGCTCTCATCACTGACCCGTCCAGTGTGTTCAGCAAACACGGACTTACTTAATTTGACACAATCAAGGTAGAGTCTTTGGAACAAGACTTGGCAACATGCGCGTTCCTTGTTAGAGTGACCTTGTTGTCTTTTTCTATCCCGTTTGTTCGGATTAAACTATCTACATGGTCCTGTATGTATGAAGAAGGATTTGACCACTGGTCATGACAGATTTACTTGTTAATATGTTTT
>VKKT01006485.1:27724-39440 GCA_008038995.1 Haliotis laevigata | reverse complement strand
TACAATGTGTGAAGCCCATTTCTGGTGTCCCCCGCCATGATGTTGCTGGAATATTGCCAAAAATAAAACCAAAACTCAGTCAGTCCATTCTAGCATGACTGACACACTTTACAAATTTAGACACTTCTGCACACAAGAGCATTGATGCTTGATAGGGTATTTTGAATTGCTGTAGAATCATCCAACATAAGATAAGGTTTTGCATTGAAAGTGTGCAGTATTTTTTTAACTTTCTTTTTGATACTGAAACAACTTTTGATGTTTCTACAAAATGTAAACAATGGTGTTAGTTACATAGTTACAACACCTCAACCATTTCTGCAATCGAATAACCACCTCACCTCCACAGCATATTACTGATTGACTCGCCCATGCCCTAAGACACGAGTTGACTGACAAATCGCTGAACTCCCATCACTTCAACTCTCGGAAGTAATTATTGATCACTGAAAACACTTACTATTGAAAGAATTCCTCACTGAAATGAAAATACCTTCACAAACCATCATCATGATCACAACAAACTATGGAAATCTCTATTTTGCCGTCGCCATATTGTCGATTAATAACTCACTGGGCCAATGAAATTGAAGAATGTCATTAACCTAAATAAAACGACCAATCAGTGGTAATCAAAACATAATCAGCGCATGGTACTTTGCTTTTACCAGTTGCAAACAATCATGAAACTTGCGAAATTCAAAGCGGTTCGCAATTAAAAACTGTTCATTGTACATATTATATGGAGTTTCAAGTCATTAATGGTTTTCAGGTGTATAAAAAGATTTGGGGTTTTCATGAACAGCAGACCCCAAGACCCTTGTCATTGACTCACTGAAGTCATATTTGACAATTTATTGCCAATATTTTTTTCTGCAAGTGCAATCAAAGTGACATGTACTGCGTGACGTCAAAGGTGACTTGTCAAACAGTTCCACATTTAAAATGTATCAAGCCACGTACTCAAAGTGCTGAGCCTATGTCAAGTATAATGTTAAATATATACGTAGAATAAAGCTTTATACTAATGTGATAGCAATTTATATTATCCTTGTACAAATGACTGCTTAAGATATACATTCCTCTAATGATGGAACAGAAATTCTCTGAAGTTATATTTTTGGATCGTTTTTAACTGAATGACCAGTAGATTGGAGCGAAATGTGTGCACTGGCAATTACTATTTCTGGCTCAGTTGAATAACAGCTGGGTAGCATAACAGGGACGACAATTGAATTATCATGTCTAGTGTTGTTTGATTGCAAGTTTCCAGCACATATATTTATTTTCATTTTCAAAGTTTTTGTTTTTTTTACATCCGACGATATGACATCGCTTATTTTGTCACAATACACAAAATAGCAGTTATGCTTTGCACAAGCAATCACTTGACGACCCACGACGATATCAACATTAATTATTGTATTTGTGATTAATTATCCTTATTTGTTACCCAAATTTTCTGATACATATCGTTTTCACCACATACTGTATTCGCTATACAACTTAAATAAACCTCAAAAAGGAGGGTGATAACAAAGTATATTTTTTGTGTAGCTGAAAATGTGGCCGGGTTGCGCTTATGAGGACAGGGTGCTAAATACGTCGAATATGGTATATGCATCTTACAGGATGAGGTAGTCAGGCTCACTGACTTGGTTGACACATGTCATTATGTCCCAGTTGCGTAGATCGATGCTCATGCTGTTGAACAGAACATCATTCTTGATTGTCTGGTCCAGACTCGATTATTTTCAGACCGCCGCCATACAGCTGGAATATTGCTGAGTGCGGTGTTAAACAACAACCAACCAACCAACCAAACCCAGACAGCAGAGAACAGAAGTTTACACATATATATGTTCTAAGTTTACACATATATATTCTAAGTTTACACATATATATTCTAAGTTTACACATATATATTCTAAGTTAATGCAGTTTATACACATGTATTCTAAGATTTATATAATGTTCTGAGAATAATGTTTTCTTCCCAGCTTGCTGATGAAGGAAAAGACACAGGTCGCAGCTGTCAGATCTGTGGGAAGCACTTCAACACCCAAAATGCGTTTGACAATCACATCCAGTCAAAGAAACACAAGGAGATGGAGGCGAAACAGGAGAAGAAACTGGAACAACGGGTTAAACAGCTGAATGCTAAAAATGCTGAGAAGGGGCTGGACGAGTCTGACGTTCGAAGCAAAGATACAGTAAATCTGGCATTGAAAGAGAGGCTGCAAGGTCAGAGGTCAGGAGATGGTGATGATATTGATATGATCTCGGAGGATGGTGAGTAAGATTTTGATTATGTTTATTCTTATTGATTTATATTATTATTATTAATTTTGTTTTTATTTGCTTTTTAACAACAAGATTTGAAATGTTATTGAAAAAACAGTTTTAATGGTTTGATGTATTATGGTCAG
Source organism: Haliotis laevigata (assembly GCA_008038995.1). NCBI lineage: Eukaryota > Metazoa > Mollusca > Gastropoda > Lepetellida > Haliotidae > Haliotis > Haliotis laevigata. The sequence goes on along the minus strand of VKKT01006485.1, from coordinate 37,011 downwards.
CATGTTCAAAACAGGTGAAATATCTGATTGTGTTATTGTTCCTCTCTGAACATCTGGGCGGTGTGGTAGCCTACTGGTTAAAGCGTTCGCTCGTTACGCCGAAGACCCCGGTTCGAATCCCCACATGGGTACATTGTGTGAAGCTCATTTCTGGTGTTCCCCGCCTTGATATTGCTGGAATATTGCTAAAAGCGGCATAAAACCAAACTCACTCACTCACTCTGAACATCTGAACATGATGAACAATACATTGTCTGTGAACTTGTGATTGTATTCGTTACCCAATATTCATATTCATTGTGATATGTATCATATCCGCCTGATAGAAGACCGACTCCAGGCGTGGATATAGTTTTTTTTAAAAAGGGGTGGTCGGCACCGTCCATTTTCACCTGGGGTGTGTGCATCCCTACATACACACACTGTGGAACACACACTCACAGAGAGAAACACACACAGACACAAACACATGCAAACTAAAGCATACAGACATACAAACACATGGACACACATTCACACACACGCAGAGAAAGACAAATGCGCACACAAATACACACACACACACTCAGAGAGAGACAAACACAAAAATGTATTGAAGATTGCCTGGCCGCGTCATGTAGTTCTGCCGTCAATGTTGCAGAAGGCTCTGATGCTGACTCGTGGGAGGAGAACATGCTCGGTCTGGAGGAATGTCTGTTCTGTTCCCACGTCAGCTCATTCCTGGAGGAAAACGTCGGTCACATGACGGAGAAACACAGTTTCTTCATCCCCGACATAGAATATGTGGTCGACATGGAGGGTCTTATAACATATCTAGGTAAGCCAGCTTCATTGTTATTGTTACTGTTATCTTTCAATTCAGATTTTCTGAAGAGTACAGTGATATCATATCGTTACAGTGTTTTGAAATGTGTAATCAATTGGATGTTTGTAACCATATGATTGAATGGTCTTTGTTTTGATGTATGTAGGTGGGATTTGAAAGATGTAGGTCATGGATTTGACTCATGAAGGTCATGGATTTGACACATGAAAGTCATGGATATTAGACATTTAGATTGTGGATATGAGACATGTAGGTCATGGATTTGAGACATGTAGATCGTCGATATGAGACTTGTAGGGCATGGATTTGAGACATGTAGATCGTTGATATGAGGCATATAGGTCATGGATTTGACATATAAAGGTCATGGATTTGACACATGAAGGTCATGGGTTTGAGAAATGTAGGACCTAAGTGAAACAGGGATATGACCCATGTTTTGTTCTTGTTCGTGTGTCTCTTTATAGTAGAAGGTGTGTAAGGCTGTTGTATATTTGAGTTATTACCTCCTGTGTTCAGGTGAGAAGATCGGCGTGGGGCATGTGTGTCTGTGGTGTAACGAGAAAGGCAAGACGTTCCACACAACCCAGGCCGTCCAGCGTCACATGGTGGACAAGGGTCACTGCAAGATGCTGCACGAGGGAGACGTCGTGTTTGAATATACAGACTTCTATGACTACAGGTCTGTATTGGCAGGTTACCCAGTGTCGTGCAGCAGTGTCAGGTGACAGTTATGTGGCAGTGCAGTAATATAGCTAAGAGTTATTTCAGCCTGATGGTCTGTCCCACATTTGACCAATCTAGTGTGTATTCAACTACTTATATGTTATATGTGTTTTGAATAGTTCCTTAACATTGTTGATTGGCCCATGGAAAGCCCCTAAAAAGGCTATAACTTTGATGGCTGATGATCTGTACGGACATTGGTTACCATGGTTACTTTTGAATTGTGTTTTGACTGTACTACGTCTGACAACAGGAGCAGCTACCCAGACGCAGAGGCCTCAGGAATGTCGGCAGGGTCAGCCGAGGGAGGCGGAGAGGACGTTGACATGGAGAATACCGTAGAGCCTGAGAGTCTCATCAGTGACGGCTATGAGCTTGTCCTGCCTTCAGGTAAGTGTTGCCATGGTTACTGTCCATCTAACAACCTTTTGTCACAAAGCAACATTGATTGGTTGGCTGGTTGGTTAGTTGGTTGACAAGAATTGGTTACTGAAGATCAATTCTAACCCAGATCTTCCCAGGCCTTTCCTGAATTAATAAATGGGGTATATTCTATTACATGTCTCTCATGGATTAGTACAGTAAGTGCCTCAACATAGGTTTGGAATATACCCCATTTATTCATTCAGGAAAGGTAGTCTGTATTATTCCTCACAGCTCTTTGGTTATGTTCTTGGTTCCTTGTTAAGTCTGTGTTAGAATTAGTGGTGGTCCGATTAATTGAAATAATCGAAGATTGGTNGTAGTGACTAAACGACCAAGCAATCGATCATAATTTCTCATAATCGAACACAACTAATTTTGGAACACTTGTTTTCATTAACAATATTTTTCACATGGTTGGTTTCGTCTGTTACATTTTGTAATCACTGCAAGCTCGTTTCAAGTCATGATTGAATTTATCTTAAAGGCTCCAAGAAATTTATGTTCTAACATATTAGTCATCCTTTAAAGATGTGAAATTTTGCCAAAAAGCCCCAAAAGAACTACATGTTTTTTTCCTTATTGTTATGTGCATTAACAAATTCCATAAATGACGCTAACCAATTATTTTTGATGATTGATCGGTTGTAATGAACCAATCATCAATTATGAGATTTTAACCAATTCCCAACACTGGTCAGTAGTCAGAATACCCAACCAGCATCAACCATGCCCATGGAATCAACAAGAGTCTGCTATCCAAGGCTTGAGTATCTAAAGGCTGGCTTACCACCAACTTTTGTTTGTCTTCAGGAGCCACAGTTGGTCATCGGTCACTTGCCAAATACTACCGCCAGAATGTGCCACCAACTCGCAAGGAAACACGGTCGATAGTCCCTCGAATGTTGGCTCAATACAAGGCTCTTGGCTGGACAGGTGCAACAGGTGAGATGACAGTTATCGTTCAGGGTCTTGTTTCTCCCGCCTTGTGTATGTTAAGTTAATGTATGCGAGTTAAATCATTTTAGCATAACGACTGTCACAGGTGTCTTGCAGATTGCTAGGGCTGAGTATTGACAAACAATATTGAGATATAATTTGGGAGCTGAAGTGTCTGACAGTAGTGTCCAGGGCTGAAACGGTATACCGCAGTATTAGTGGAACCGTGGTATTTTGGCTTCGGTTCGGTATACCGTAATGAAATCCAAAAATTCAGTATTTTTGGTTTTCGTATTGTTCTTGTAACTAGTCATGAAACGACAGATTTTTAAACTTATCCTACCTCACGGTATGCACCTCTCGTCTTCTTCTACGACCATGTGTGGAAACGTGCTGTAGGCTAAGTTGAATMAAATCTTACTGGCCTCTGACCCYCCTGACCTCTGCCTCCACTCCGATATCAGCACCTGTCAATCATCTCCATAAGCGTGCACCTCGCTCAAATGATCACGTGACTACTTGTGCCTGTCATTCTCTTTCTTGTCGCTACGTCGTGTGGATGTGTGCTTGTCTCTAAGAGTGAGTGAGAGAGTTAAAATTTAACGTCACATCGGCAATATTTCAGCCATATTGTGACGATTGTCTCTAAGAAAGTTTGATTGTTGTTTCAACATGGGTAAATCAAATCGTAATGGTTCTAATAAGAGCAAACATTGTGACAATTGTAACAGTAATTTCTCGGCGGCAGATCCACATGCTGTATGTGTAGATTGTTTAGGTCAGTGTGATTGGTCTCAACGTTGCACTTTTTGTGCTGGCCTTGACGACGATGCTTTCTCTGAACATCGCCGGGTAGCTTGTAGACGCATGTCAGATAGGGATCGTCGCAAAACATATGAGGGTCCGTCTGCATCTAAACATCCTAAGGCAGAACGCCATAAGAAAACTGCAGTTCGACGTTCGAAGTCCCCGTCTGCTAGATTTCCTAGGGGAGGCGTCTGCTTCTTACCTCAGTGAAAATCTGCGTCGACTTTTCCGTCTGCATGCATCCAGCCCTATCACTTTAGAAGACTCCACACCACCTATGGTTGTTGTTTTATCTACATCTGCTGTTCAGTCCCGTCCGTCTTTGGTGGTAACTGTTCCTTAGCGCCCCTATGTTCCTTCAGTGGGAGTTTCTCATGCGGCACTTGGTGTGATTCCTAACAATACCTCTCAAGCGACGCTTGCTTGTAGTTCGGCGCTTTCCACTTCGGTGGTTGGTTCTACATTTACTTCCCATTCGGTGCTTGTGTCCCATGTGACACTTGGTTCTGGAACAGTGGTTAGTTTCGGTTCGGCGGTTTCTCATCCTCCAGTGGGGTCGACAAGTTTGCCGATGATTCCGAGTGCGACTTTTTCCACATCTAAACCTTATCCTGTACCATTTGGTTACGGACCACCACTTTATTCTAGTGCGTCGTTTACCTCCGGAGCACCGCTTACATCGGGACAGGTACCTGGTTGCAGAGTGCTGCTTGGTCCTGATTCGACGCTTTCATTTAGAACGCCACTTGTTTCCAGTTCGGTGCTCTTGTTTGCCCCTGGTTCGGCGCTTACTCACAGTGCTCCCGTTTTGGCGCTTAGTGTATCCAGTTCGGCGCCTTAGGTTCGCAAAGACCTGACAAACAGTGACTTTCTGAGATTAGAGCGCGACTGGATTCTTCCACCTCCAGTCGTGCCCATCCAGACCTCCCCAGTAGGCGGAAGACTTGGGACTTATGCTCCCAACTGGACCATCTTGGGCGACCCTTATGTCCTCTCCAAGTTGTCCAAGGGGTTTCATCTGCCGATCATTGGGGATCCTCCTCTGACTTTGCTTCCGGATCACAGAACATATCCGGCTCAGCAAACGACTGTTCTTCGATCCACAATAGACACCTTACTCCAGAAACTACCTCCGGAGCTCCATCCCCATCTCCTGTGGTTTATGGAAGAGTTGAACGTTTGCGATGGAGTTTGCTTGGGGCCGTTTGTTCCGTCTCACCACCTGTATGTGGTGGGGAGGTCATCTTCTCAATCAGCAAGTGGCAGGGTAGTGGTAACTTCCCTCATGGTCCGATCAGACAACGCAGCAGTGGCATATCAACAGGATGGGGTCAACGGGGTCTACTCAGCTCCTGCAGTGGACTCAACAGTTCTTCGACCTAGTCGACTCTCTCAACATTTCTGTGCGAGCTAACCACACCGTGGGTGAAGAATGTCATCGCGGATTCCCTGTCCCGTCCAAGTCGTCCCTCTCCAATGGAATGGAAATTACAGCCTCAGGTGTTTCAGACCTTCTGCCTTCCGTGGACGCCAACAGTGGATCTTTTCGCCACTCCGTTCAACCATCAGCTGCCTCTGTTTGTGTCACCGATTCCGGACCCTCTGGCTTGGGATCACGATGCTCTAGCCATTCCGTGGGACAAAGCGTGTTGCTACTGCCATCACTTCATCGCATCTCCACTAGGTCACTCTACGATGACAAGTGGAAGAAGTTTGAACCGTATTGCAGGAAGAAGGGCATAACATCTCCCACTACAGCCTCCCCGCAGATGGTAGCAGAGTACCTTCAGCATCTTCGAACCTCCAGAACACTCAAAGGTTCTACGCTATCTATTTACCTGGCTGCCCTTAACACGGTTATTGTGTCGGCCTCGGGTGTGAAGGTGTCCGCTGTCCCTGAACTCCAGTCTCTCCTCAGGTCTTATAAACTTGCTGACCAATCCCAGAAGTTCCGGCCTCCAGCTTGGGATCTTTCCGTTGTGCTTGCTCATCTCACGTCTGCGGATTATGAACCTCTGGAGGAGAAAGATTTCAAACGTGTCTCCTTTAAGACCTTCTTTCGCCTGGCCTTGGCCATTGCTACCCGTATTTCTGAGTTGCACGCTCTCAATGTCCCTCGGGTACGATTTGAGAGGTCTAGACATGCGAGAGTTTTCCTTGGTTTGCGGTAGGATTTTCTCGCTAAGAATCAGTTACCAGGACAGCCGGATCTCACATTCACGATTCCGCCGTTGTCCACTATCTTGGACCCAGATGGCATAGAAGATCTTTCCTTATGCCCGGTTCGAGCATTATGGATTTATCTAGCTGCCTCGCAGGATCGCCGCAGACTGCGTAAGAGATTGTTCATTCCATTATCTACTGCCTCCGCCTTGGAAGTCTCACACACTACCTTGGCGTTTTGGATGAGAACTACGATCCTGCCTGCTTATGCCTTTGCTGTCTGCCTCCTCCGTCGACGGCGAAGCCTCATGAGACTCGGGCTCTCGCTTCCACCATGGCACTTCACAGGAATTGTTCCCTCCAGTCCATCATGAGGATGTTTTTGGAAATCAGATACTGTGTTCGCCTCACACTACCTGTGGGATCTCTCGGTTACAGACGTGGAAGGTCTACATCAATTCGGCCCCCTGGTCCTGGCACAGCAATTGTCATCAGCCCGCGTTCGCAGATGACGCAATCCTTCTTTTGTCGGTTTTGCTCTGTACATAATAAAAGATATCGATGTTATCCATGTCTTGGTACTTTTGTCATTTGGGCTTAGATCATTCTCACCTAGGGGACTATGGCGTGTTTGCACTGTCATAAATATCACTGGATAGACTGTGAGGCAAGTCTTGTGCTACATGCAGAGATGGTCGACATTCCACTTACTGACCTCTACTCTTTGAGCAATTACCTCAGTGAAGTGTTGATTTCCGATTACCTACATGATTTTCGAAGTGTTCCACTCCAAAGTCCATTCTCACCTTTGGTAAGTTAGGGGGACTGGTACTGAACGTTAAACTAGTTGAGCAACCGGGCTATTCCCTCTTTTACCACCTTCCAGCGTGTGTCTGTGGGGGGTAGTTTCGAAGCAGGGACTGCCACATTAGGTCTTCGACTTTAATTCACTGGGGTCACCTGATAAATCGCAGGACGGCGGGGCCAAACTGCGTCCTTTTGCTTGTCAAAAGTTGCGGCTGAAAACCACATTAATTYGGGAGTGCCCACTCCCTAGAGTTTTTCTGCTGTGTAAGCTAAGGGGTTACCCGAAGAAACCCATCACAAGTTTGGAGTTTGCATATCGGGAGTTGGTGCTTTCTCCTGGCCTCCTTGGGTTATACGTCTTCACGGTTGTAAGTATTGACAGGGAAATCTGCGGCCCTCCTACCAACCGTTGGATTATGCATACAATGAGATAGGATAAGTTTAAAAATGTGAAAATTTTACTATAAATTGTATATATATATACTTATCCTATCTCCCGCGATGGATACCCACACGACCTGCCCCATATCACAGATTACTGGAAGCTCCAAGACAAGAATGACAGGCACAGGTAGTCACGTGATCATCTGAGCGCTTATGGAGATGATTGACAGGTGCTGATATCGGAGTGGGGTCAGAGGTCAGGGGGGTCAGAGGCCAGTAAGATTTTATTCAACTTAGCCTACAGCACGTTTCCACACATTGTCGTAGAGGAAAACGAGAGGTGCATACCGTGAGATAGGATAAGTGAGTGAGTTATTATTTAACGTCACATCGGCAATATTTCAGCCATATCGTGACGAGAGATAGGATAAGTATATAAATATACAATTTATAGTAAAATTTTCAAATTTGTTCATTCAAATCTAAAAGATTATGATTATTTTTTTCCCATGCTTTTAAACAATGAAGGATTGGCTCTTGTCAATTTTCTGCATTATAATCATATCTCTAAACCGAATCGAAGAGGAACGAACCGAAGGCGTTGTACCGCAATACGAACTGTACCGTGGTAACAGCGTACCATTTCATCCCTAGTAGTGGCATTGATTGTACATGCAGATCCTATATTCTACACACTAAGGCCTGTAAAACAATGATATGGCTCTATCAGTCTCAAAACAAGCATTTGTAAGTATTCATTTTCAATCGGAACTCCTTTGAAGTGCACTGTTAACACTAGTTCTCCTGCAGAAAGTCCTCTTACAGTAAACTATGCTTATGAAGAACTCCTAGTGACCACTAATAATTTTAGTTTGTTATAGCCATTTTTTGTTCGCACTTCGACTAAAATATACAGTAGCAAGAACCTCAAACATTCATCAGTTTGTTATAAACATGTAATTTACTTTATCATACAATGGATAACGTTCTCAGCAGGATAAAGCCAACAGATATTTTCGGTATCCGTTGGGGTCATATACGGATATTGATGCAAATTAGTGAGGTCATATGCAAAGTTTAGGGACTACTTTCATAGTGTAAACAAACATGGCGTCACATGTCGGTGATCGTGTCCGAATTGACGTCCGTGGTTACGGTAATGTCTGTGTTTTGATCCAAGACAACTCATGTCTGGTTATGATAGGTGGGGTGGATTACGAAGCGAGGACAGAAATTCATAGGCTTACAAAGATACCAACACCAGTTCCCTGACCGACTGTCAGTGTTAGCGAGCAGACGGCACAGAAATTCATAGGCTTACAAAGATACCAACACCAGTTCCCTGACCGACTGTCAGTGTTAGCGAGCAGACGGCACAGAAATTCATAGGCTTACAAAGATACCAACACCAGTTCCCTGACCGACTGTCAGTGTTAGCAAGCAGACGGCACAGGAATCCAGGTTAATTGAAGGTTTCTGAAGTTTTGAAATGTTAGTTGTTATTTTTCAAACTTAAGCTAAGATTTGTTGACAACAATGCATGATTTAACATAAACTCTTACTGGAAACTAGAAGACCTAACGCTGTCAATTGAGTGATCAGTAGAAAATTGTGTCACCGAGCTTGTGACGCAACGTATCACATGCTCATATTTGTGATGTCATAGATATCTGTGCACATTCCACGAAGTTGAGGTTCATGATTTGTGGTAATTGAAATCACATTTTTTTAAATTATAAAGTAAAATTGATATTGTATGATAAATAGGTTATTACACTCGTGTGTTTTGGGATGGTAAAAATCCTTCATTAGGAATAAACACTCGCCAAGGCTCTCTAAATACAATGATTATTCCTAATGCAGGATATTAACCATCCCAAAACACACACGCGTGATAACCTATATGTATTATATTTATGTGTAACAGGGGTGGTCGGGGTAGCCTAGTGGTTAAAGCACGTGCTTGTTACTCTAAAGGCATAGGGTTGATTCCCCACATGGATACAATGTGTGAAGCCCATTTCTGGGGTCCCCTGCCATGATATTGCTGGAATATTGCTAAAAGCGGTGTAAAACAATGTTCACTAAGTCTTTATGTGTACCAGACACGGTGTGGATGAGATCTGTTGTGATGGTTTCAGGCACAGTGATTCAGCAGCGAGTGAAGGACCTGGGCTACATGCAGAGGTTGAAGCACCGCCACTTCATGAAA